>PVKS010001885.1:0-129749 GCA_004027875.1 Aplodontia rufa | reverse complement strand
GCCTCCACAAGTGAGGGAAACATTGACCCTTGACTCTGGGTCGGGCTAACTTCGCTCTGCACGATTTCTCCCACTGCCACCCATTTACCTTCCAAGGCCGCAGCATCGTTGCTTGTAGTAGCTGAGTAGAACTCCACTGTGTGTACACCGCGGCCTTTGGTCCCTCCGTCCAGTGGCAGGCATCTTCCGGCTGGCCTTGTCTTCAGAGGCGTTGTGCCGGCATGAAGGCCGAAAGCAGAAGGTGGCTGGGGCAGGGTTTGGAGCTGTGCCACCGTTCCGTATTTGTAAGTCAGAACTACTGCTCCTAGAGCAATTCTGCTCTAGCTTCTCGACAAACCCAGAAGGGAGACATAAAATAATTTTAGAACCTTGGAAACAGAGGATAAGATGAATCCATTGTTCGAATGCTTCTTACAAAGCCATAAGTCTTGCTCAAACATTTCATTTCAGTTTCCATTTGCTCTTTTATAAAAAAAATAAATCTAGACTGACAGGAGCTGAGTCACCACTTGGGCGGGGAGATGTTTCCCTGTCTTCTAACCACCCGTCGCTGTGTCCGTGACAGTCACACACACAGAAGACCCTGTACTGCGTTTGCTTTTGTTTAGCAGCCCGCCGTGGCACCTGTGAGCGTGAGTTTACATGCATGCCGTGTGTTTGGATTACGGCAATATAAAATTCATTTACTCTTCTCTCATCCCACCATCCTACCCCTGTCTTCCAGAGGAAAAACTAAGACTTAAAAATAAATATCTTGCCATAGAAGCTTTTAAAAGCATGGGTATAGAGAAATCCTACGTAGTTATAATTGTCAGCTCTGCAGTACTTCTTCCAAGTAGCACCCTAAACTCTTAAACTTGGAGGACTTTATTTAGGAAAGGAGGAATGGAGGGAGGGAGAGGGAAGGAGGGAAGAAAATAAGAATGAACTCGATATGTTTACGGGATCATTCAGCGTTATATCTGATTTCACACTTTTTGTTAGGTAGAATCGTATATTGCTGAAAGAATATTAAGAACTCATAAGGGGTTTTTTTTTTTCCTTTTACAAAATGAGACCCTGGGACACCAAGTTGGAAGTGACACTGGCTCACAGTCACATAATATGTGTGTGCACATGCATGGTACTAGGATTGAACCCAGGGACACTGGCCCACTAAGCCACATCCCAACCCCTTTTGATTTTTAGTTTTGAGACAGGGTCTTGCTGAGTTATTGCTAACTTGCTGAAGCTGGCCTCGAACTTACAAAGTTGTTTACAGACATGGGGCTAGAACCCAATTTTCCCACGTCCTTCTGTGGGCATTTTGGTCCTCTTATATGGAAAACAGAAGAATATGTGGCCATAACAAAACTCTTATCATTTTTTAACATTCATCAGTAAAACATATTCACTATGAACATGCATCTACTAAGGGGGATGTTTGCTCTATTTCACCTTGAAAACTTGTGCACAGATAAATGTAGAATCCAAGCATGCATCGGAATCTTCCGGAACAGACTGACACATGTTAGATGCTCAAGTGAGTTCACACCCTAGGGTTGCTTGTTTGCCTGCAAATTATAGATGTTGTAATGAGTTTGCACTTGAAGGGGTGTATCCAGACCATGAGGGGATTGGATTCCTGTTCCTTATCAGGGCATCCTTGAGAAGTACTGAAGAGGAAGCAGTTTGGACAGGACATTTCCCCAGACTATGCCCCACTTTCCCAAGCTCAAGGGTAACTCTTGTAACACTGATTGTGACCCAATCAGCAATTGCAAATAAACTTGACCCTCCCCTGGGTTTCTGTAGCACCCTGTGCCTAAATCTGATGTGTTCTCTTAAACTAGACCACCAGTTCCTTCAGGACACCCAGTAACAATTACAGCTCTAGGCACAGGGTGACATTCCGGCGGTGCTGGTGAAATGACTACCTCTTAACAACCTTCCCAACGTAACACTCACCCATTTCCTGTGGTAGCTGTCATTAACAAAGAGTGACAGGTACACCTTCTAGCTTGAGTGTACAACTTCTTCTTCCAGATTCAACAATATGATCTTCAGCTGCCTAAGATTCAAATCTTGTCTTGGAAAGTGAATTCAGTTGTATGGGTTTGAAGGTAAGATAACAAGAGCAGGTTCTGGCCCCCAGGGGTCAGTATCATCATCCAGAATCGGAGACTACTTCCTGCAGAGACTCCACGGTGCTTTCTTCCTGTAAAATCGGTACCTCCATCATTTCCCTTGTGGAATTGGCATGAAATACAACTCAAGCCTTTATTTTTGCTTGGTTTTTTTAGAGAGAGGGACAATGAGAGAGAGAGAGAGAGCAAGAGAGAAATAATTTTTATTTAGTTTTTACACAGCTTTCATTGCTCTGAGACTGTTGTGTTCGTGGTGCTGGGGTTTGAACATGTGTACTCGCGCATGGCGGCCAAGCACCGTAATCACTGAGCCACCGCTCCAGCCCCCTCAAGCCTTTCTCTAACAGCAGTCAGTACGCATGGATGGCTCAGCTATGTGCCAGTCTCTGTCTAGTATATTTATAGGGAGTATTTTATTTGGTTGTCACTGTAAGCATATTTGCAAGTTAAATTCAGACATAAATCAAATGCACGATGGATCTGGTTTTGAATCCAGATCTCACGCTGCTGAATAGCTGTCTAATAGTTTGTCCTCCAGGGAGATAATCTATGCAAATATCTTGAAATATGCCAAAATGATAGTGCAAAAATACGTACATGGACTGAATCTTTAATTAAGCAAGAAAAGAACTGAGATGGAGAAAGTCAAAGAAATTCAGGATTACATTCTTGCCAAGTTCAGAGAGACGTGCACAGAGCTGGGTTGGGGAGAGGTGGGCGAACAGAGTTGGAATGACACCTGGATGTGTTCCCTTACTTTAATGCAGGTGGTTTGCTCAACCTGAATTTCCAGTTCCAAGTCCTCATTCTTTAATTTTGTCACAAACCTTCTGATCCTTTAAGGTTCATAACAAATATCTCCTCCCCAAGATTCCCCCTTTTCTTGAATTTCTTCCTTGGGGATTAATCATTCCTTTGCTGCGTCTAGA
Source organism: Aplodontia rufa (assembly GCA_004027875.1). Taxonomy (NCBI): domain Eukaryota; kingdom Metazoa; phylum Chordata; class Mammalia; order Rodentia; family Aplodontiidae; genus Aplodontia; species Aplodontia rufa. Next base: position 126,694 of record PVKS010001885.1, on the reverse strand, counting down.
ATTCCTGTTTTCTCTATTTTGAGATTTCTTAGCTTTGACTTTCTTTCTTTCTTTCTTTTCTTTTCTCTCTTTCTTTGAGAAGGACAGTGATAGAGAGAGACAGTACATCACTTTTATTTTATTTAGTTTTTAATTTGACTTTCATTGCTCTAACACTTCATCATGTACATGGTGCTGGGGTTCGAACCTGGGTCCCTGCAAATGCAAAGCAACTTCCAAAACTGCTGAGCCACTGCTCTAGCCCAGCTTTGACATTCGTGATATTTGGGCCAGATACTTCCTTGCGTTTTGAGGCTGTGCTGTGCATTGTAAGTTATTTAGCAACATCTCTGGTCTCCTTTCCTTGAATGTAGTAGCCCTCATTCCCCCAGTCACTACAATCAAAAATCTCTTGAGACATTGCCTGAACTCCTTGTCGGGAGCCAATTCATTGTTATTAAAAGCTACCTGCGTAAGCCACTGTAACTACAAAACCTTGTTTCCAACAGGAGCCCATACTGAGTAAATTATTTCAATATTCAGTGTGGAAAATATTTTTAGGATAACTCAGTGATTCTCAAACTTCCATAACTATTAGAGATACCTAGGAAATTTATTAAAAGACAGATTTCAGGCCCTTTTGCTAATCTTTCCCTGGTTTCTTATTTGGAAAGTCTGGGTTGGGGCTCTAAGACTTCACCTTTCTAACATATTTCCTAAAATTGCAGGCGACAGTGAGGCTGCTGGTCTGGGGACCATACTGGAGGTTTGTTGTCCAAAGCTCTGTCGTGTAGTCCTGCTGCGGGTTTGTTGCTCAGATGTCTGTTAGGCAGCATCAGACTTCGCCGTCCCTCCCACCCTTGGCTCTGAGCTTGACCTCAGTGCACTCACTGAGGTGAACAATTCAAGGACGTCAATTGCTAGTGCTTCGCAAACGTTAGACTTGCACATGCAGGACTGGGGACGTAGCTCAGTAGCAGAGCACATGCCTGGCATGACCAGCACTGAAAACATAAATAAATAAATGAAAATACAGATGGAAAATGCCATTCGTAAAGTAATAGGATCTGTACGATACAGGGGGCTGGCTTGAATCCGTTCTGCTTCCAGGAACAGTTTCACAGGAGCGCTAAGGAAATGCCTCCGGTACATTCTGAATTCACTGTGACTCAGACAAAGGGCTGCTGTAAAGTAGGCTGTTGTCGTGGCATTTCAAGGAAGTTGATGGATAAAGGGACATTCTAATGAGTCTAAGTGACGATAGGAAATGAAATCCGCCGTCTCTGAGGGACTTCGTGGGCCGGGAGTGGGGAAGGCATCTACCCTCATCACTGTTGATTATCAGGACAACTAAGCTTTCCAGCACAAATCCTGCTCTTCTGGGCCACATCTGATAGTGGGAAGAAAGAACACTTGGGTAAAAAGCAAGAGGAAATTTTATTTATTTATTTTTTTTTAACTTGTTATTCCCTGCTTTCTCCTGTATCAACCCTTGGTAGTGGAGAGTATGGTTTGTCCCTTGTCTTACCTGGGGAGAAAAAGAATCTGGTCATGATTCTTTAATTAATGAAAGAAGAAAAATTCTAAATAAAACACAGCTGCTTATGGGGCTGGAGCAGTGGCTCAGCGGTTACGGCGCTTACCTGGCATGTGTGAGGATGCAGGTTCAAACCCCAGCACCACGTACACAACAAAGTGTCAGAGCAATGAAAGCCACGTGAAAAACTGAAGTTGATTCTCTCTCTCTCTCTCTCTCACTGTCCTTCTCTCTCTCTCTAAAAACCAAACCAAACCAACCAACCAACAACAATAACAAAAAGAAACAGCTCACAAGGTGAGAAAATGCATGGATTAATTCTTCACATAAGGTCTTAAGAGCGTACCACCAATATTGAGCGCATGAATCAGGAAATCATTCTTCCATTTGCTCTCCATTCACTTTCCCCATTAAAGTCTGGAATCTTTTTCCACCCCTTCTACGGAACCAGTCCTGTGCTCTTCAGATCTTTCCTCACTTGTGTCATCTCTAAAGGACGTCTCTGAGCCATTTGCTTTTAAGTCACACCCAGCCCTCTTAGTTGTATCACCCTGTCATTGATTTCATTCATCAACCCAAATGCGGTCCAGTATTCACTTTGAATTCGTCTTGACGTACTCTTGATCTCCTGTCCCTGGGAAGCCAATGACTCCAGCATAGCGGAAGCCTCTGGCCTTATCTGCCCTCAGGTGGGTACATCTCACCACTGTGCTTCCATGGGATAGGTACTCAACTCCCATTAGAAGCCTCGCTATACGCAGGCAGGCAGAGAAACTCAGAAATGTCCAAATTTAATATACACGTGTATGTACATTTCAGATTATAGTATGGTGAGATTACGGAGGAGATATGAGTTCTGGGAACGGATGAAGGGGTAGATCCTGGACTAGGATCAGTCTTAAATTACTACCTCACTATGCCAATGACTATGTATGCATGAATATGGGACAACAGTTCCCTCCAATACACAAGAGTATGTTGGACACCAACAACAAAAATGTGACAGGTATTTGTGCATCTCAGCTGGTTAAATGGATTCATCCTTCTTTAATTGAGTTCTTGCCATGGGATAGGCATATGACTCAGTTTTAGTTTACTTTACAGAAACTAGTCCTGGAAACTATGAGGTGGAACCAACCTCTATTTTTTGTTTTGTTATATATTAATCTTTTGTTGGTCTAGTTAAAGAATTGTGCAATAATTGAAGAGATTTCAGTAATCAGTGCAATCAGTTACCTTCATAAGAGGAGTGATGATTCATGGGCTTGACTCGAGCATCAGACTGTTGGGCTCATTTGCTGACTCTGTCATGTAGAACCTGTGTGGTGGTGGGACAGCAGTTTAACTTCTCTGTGCCTCCTTTTCCTCATCTTAAACTGCAGAGGCGCTCTGTATTCTGAGCACTTAATAATACACATAAAGTGCTTAAAATAGTGCTCACACACGTGTACCACAGAATAGAAATAATGTTTACATAAAGCCAAAAGTGAGAGTTCTACAAAAAATCAAATTCCATATGAATCAGATTGCTGAAATTCAGGAGATCCCACAAAAAAATCATTGATCACCGTTGACGCAGGCTGGGTGCAGTGACACACGCCTGTAATCCCAGCAGCTCAAGAGGCTAAGGCAGGAGGATCACAATTTCAAGGCTGGCCTTAGCAATTTAGTGAGGCCCTAAGCAACCTAGCAAGACCCTGTCTCAAAATAAAATTTACCAAAAAAAAAAAAAAAAAAACCCAAAACCTGAGGATGTAGCTTCTTTGTGATTAAGCTCCACTGGGTTCAATCCCTGGTATGTATGTATGTATGTGTGTGTGTGTGTGTGTGTGTGTGTGTGTGTGTATGATGCCCACTGAAAATGTCCTAGTTGTCTGTATGTCAGACTACTATCAAGTGCCTTTATCTTACTCCTGAGTCCATCTATACTATGCATTGGCAGAACATTTTAATTTCAAAGTAGTGAGACTAAACATTGGGAAGTGACTTGCTTTGCTATGAGATCAAGTAAGAAAGTGTAAAGCCGCCTTTGGTCCTCTGCGTCTGAAGAGTGAGCTATGACCCCTTGCTGCTAAGTGTGCCTTCGTTTAAATGGTCTCAGAAGCTTTTGGTGCAGCAGCAACAGCCAATAGGGGACTGGATAGAGGAAGCAGCCACCTCCCTGAGTTATTGACGTAGAGTAGATAGTGCCCTAGCAGCACATTGGGCTCAAAGGATTAGCTGAGAAGACTCCATGCCACAATCGCACAGAATCAAGGTAGAAACTCATCATCTGAGCTTGAAGCCATTGAAAAGTTTAAAGAAAAGGTACACCATCAACACAGCTCAACACACCTTGAAGAACTTCCGTATACTCAGGAAGCAGTTCTATATGAGCAACCACCCAGTTTTTTAATTCAGAAATTTATTTGTTGAACAACCAAACAAGCTTCTAATGATATTACATATATATATAAATTCTGAAAATTAGATTTACCTCCAATAGCCCCCGTATTACCCACCCTTATCTCTGCCCCCCACCGTCCTTCCCAACACATCTTTACAAATGCCTTAGGTTGTATGACATTGCACCTTATCCGGATTTAAAACATGGTGATAGGCCACCTTTTTCAATGGCCAGGGTCTAGCTCCAGCCTCCACAGATGAGTGGAGACATTCAACCTTAGTTCTGTGGGTTATGCTGATTTTACTCAGCATAAGTTCTTCCATAGCCATCCGTTTACCTTCAAAGGCTGCAATATCATTGTTTCTAATTGCTGAGTAAAACTCCATAGTATTAGTGAGAAGAAATAGGAACAACCACCCTTTAAGAAGAAGAAGAAAAAATTCTTTTTTTTTTTTTTTTAAGAAAGAGAGGGACACATAGAGAAAGAGCAAATTAATTTTATTTAGTTTTTCACGTGGCTTTCATTGCTTTTGACACTTCGTTGTGTACGTGGTAATGGATTTTGAACTCGCATCCTCACACTTGCCAGGCAGATACCGTAATTGCTGAGCCACCGCTGCTCCAGCCCAGTAAAAATCTTTATATATGGCTCTGTTTCTTTAATGCAACTTTTCTGTCATGGGTAAATTTTGGCATCTCTAACTAAAACTTAAGCAGCCTGGAAAAAGATAATACCAGTAATGATAATTTAGATTATCAAATGCAGTAATAACATTGCATTTGAAATGCTTATTTCCCCATTAACCAGAAAATAAGCTTTCTAGCCTTAATTCTAACAACCTGCACATAAGCTATCTGTCTTTGTTTAAGTGTTCCTGAAAACCTTTTCCAGATTGTTACAGAAGTCATCAGGCTGTAGCGTGAGCTATTTAATCTCGTTTATTTTCCCTTAATATGGCAGCTGCTAGCTGTTTCTGTGTTATCTTTACCAGACCTGTCCCAGTTATTGCCAGTGTGTATCCATCGACTGCTCCGTTGCAGTGTTGTGACTTCTCCTTATTATGCTGCTCCATCTCTTTCTTGCCCTGTGGGATTCAGACTGCTAATCAGCATCATTTACAGGGTCTTTTAACCTGCAGAGGACAGTTCTGTCTGAGCTCCATCAAGACATCAGCATCTACCCATTCAGGCTCCCAAATGGCGTCTTCTCTTACTCACTGCTATTCCAATATTGTCATTCTGCTGCAGTTGCATCTAAAAGTGTTAATTAGGAGACTCTTGTTAATTAGCAGGCTTCTATATTTCCTCATATTTTTCAAAAGCAAAATCTAAATTTGAAGTTCATGGTATAGAAAGCTGTCAAAGACCAGTGCTCCCTAAAACGTTAAAATGTTCACAAACATCTAAAGCATCATGGGGAAATGTGATCTCATTTTTTAAAAGAGAGAGAGGGACAGTGAGAAAGAGAATCAGTTCTATTTAGTTTTTCATGTGGCTTTCACTGCTCCGACATATAGTTGTGTACATGGTGCTGGTGTTTGAACCTGGGTCCTTGAGCATGCCATGCAAGCATTGTAACTACTGAACCACCATTCCAGCCCCACAATCTCATTTTTATTAGGATGAGAAGGTAGAATATCATGCACAAAAAAAAAAACCACTTAATAGAATATATCCATCCATTCACTAATTGTGCCATAGATATTAGGTTTTAGGGAATCTTCAATTTTTATTTTATTATTATTATTATTATTTTGCATTGGGGATTAAACCCAGTGACACTTAACCACCGAGATACATCCCTTTTCTTTTTTTATTTTGAGACAGAATCTTGTGAACTTGCTTAGGGCCTCCCTTAGTTGCTGAGGGTGGCTTTGAACTTGTGATCTTCCTGCCTCAGCTTCCTAAGCCCATGTGATTACAGGCATATGCTACCACACTTGGCTTTAGGAATCCTCAATTTTTACATATTTTATTTTTGTGCCCTTTATTCTTCAGTGGGCTCTTGATTTTATTATCACTCATGAAAATGGAATTATTTTCTAGTGACCAAAAAAGAAATCTATTTTATTGAAAGAAAGGAGAAAACTTTGAGATATGTTATATGCATTTAAGAGTTGAAAATATTTAGCACAGACTTTGTAAGACCTGAGTAAGAGAACAGAAAGAAATGAGAGGGGCTGGAGTGGTGGCTCAGTGGTTACGGTGCTTGCCTGGCATGTGCAAATCCATGGGTTCAAACCCCAGCACCCACTTACACAACCACGTGTGCGAGCAATGAAGGCCTCATGAAACACTAAGTAAAATTGATTCTCACTTTCTCTTTTTCTATCTCTCACTGTCCCTCTCTTTAAAAAAAAAAAGAAAGAAAGAAATGAGAGATAGATTTCAAAATTTAAGGTGCTTGGCACTAATCTAGACAACAAGTCAAAATGATATAAAACCTTATTTGTTTATTCAAATGGTATGGGAAGACTTGATGCTCAGTAACAGCAACTGTTCTTGGCAGAGAGTTGTCCTTCAAATCATCAAGTCCCTCCATATTTTGAGGCTTTCTTCTAACTGACCATACCCAGCAGTAGGAAGTATTACGGGTGAGCACAGTGTGGGGTGAGAGAGAGAGGGAGGCTGAGCAGTTATGTTTTTGTCAGAACATTAATAAGAGGCTTCTCTGAGACACTCCCATATACTTGCAGCCATCTGACATTTGATAAAGGTGTTCAAAATTTATGTTGGTTCAGAAAAGACAGCCTTTTCAGCAAATAGTGCTGCGAAAACTGGAGAGCCATCTGCAGAAGAATGAGACTCGATTCCTAACTCTCACCCTACACAAAAGGCAAATCAAAATGAATCAAAGACAGGAAATAGACCAGAAACTTTGCAACTGCTAGAAGAAAGCACAGGGTCAGTACTCCAGCATTTTGGTGCAGGAATTTAGTTCCTTAATAAGACACCTAGCACTGAAGAAGAAAAACCAAGAATCCGTTAAGTGAGACACTATCCAATCAAAAGACACAGCAAAGTAAATGATGAAGAAGATAAAGAAAGAACCCACAGAAGGGGAGAAAAATCTTTGCCAGTTGATCCTCTGACAAGGGATTGATATCCACACTACACAAAAACCACTAAAAAAAATTATGAATGAAAAATAAATAACCCAATCATTAAATGGGCAAAAAAAACCAAACTAAACAGACATTTCTGGAAAGAAGAAACACAAATGGCTAACAAATATATGAAAAAAATGTTTAATATCTCTAGCAATCAGGAAAATAAAAATCAAAGTTCTACTAAGAGTTCAACTTACTCAGTCACAGTGACACAGTTTTGAAGAATATAATAATGAGTGCTGGTGAGGCGGTGGGGAAACAGTACACTCGTACATTGTTGGTGAGAAGGCAAATTAGTACAACCACCTTGGAATGCAGTATGGAAATTCCTCAAAAAACTGGTAATAAACCACCATATGAACCAGCTATCCCATTCCTTAGTATTTATCCAAAAAAATCAAAATCAGCATACTATACTGAAATATCAACCTCAATGTTTACAGCAGCACAATTCATAATAGGCATATCATGGAGTCAGCCCAGATGCCCACTATTAGATGAATGGATTAAGAAAACGGGGTCTGTACACATAATCGAGTTTTGCTCAACCATAGGAAGAATGAAATTATGGCATTGGCCAATAAATGGATGGAATTGGAGAACATCATACTAAGTAAAATAAGCCAGACTACTAAAGTTCAAGTTCAAATGTTTTCTCTCATTTGCGGAAGCTAGAGCAAATTAAGAAAGTGGGGGGGTGATGTCAAAGATATGGGGAAGGATCAATGGAATAGAAGAAGAGGAAGAAAAGAGGGATGGGAACCAGGAGGACATGCACAGTGAATTCAACAAAATCATGCTATGTGCATATATCAACATTCTACAGGAAATTTCATCTCATGTCAAGGATGAACAAAGGGTGGATCCATGGAGTGCAGGGGGGGCAAGGAGGGAGGAAGGACAGAAAAGGAGTGGGTCAGGTTCCATGTATGGATTATTTTGTCAGCATGAACTCATAACTATAATGCTCTAATAAAAAAAAAGAGATTTCTCTGAGTAGGTGAGACTTTTGCAGTGATATATGAAATGAGAGAGCAGTCAGATGGTTCTCCCAGGACACAGCGGGAAAGGCCAGTGCAAAGGCCCTGTGGAAGAACTTGTAAGAAGCATTTGAAATTCCCCCAGAAAACCTTACGACTTCGAGGCATTAAAATCAAGAGGAGATATGGGAAACAAAAACAGAGCGGGGGCAGGGGACACACATCCTGTTTGGCATTCAAGGTCACGTTAAGGATGTTGGATTTTATAACAATGACTACAGGAAGCTATAGAAAGGTCAAGATGGAATAAAATAATATTTATATGATAAAAAAATCATCCAGTGTCCTGGGGAGAATACAGTGGGAGAACAAGGAGGAAGAACGTTTGTTGAAAGATGATAGTTTAGGCAGTGACCCAAGACCCACATCTAACTTGGTGCCTCTTTTATTATGGCTTGTGAGCTAAGAATGGTTTTTACTTTTTTTTTCAGTGATTATATAAATACCAACTTAATCCCCTTGACATTGCCTCTTGACTGGCAAAGCCACATATTAATCTTTCAGGGAAAGTGCCAGTCCATGGCTTAGGCACTTACGTTAGGCCCCTGGCTCAGGCAGTCCACTCATGTACTCTTTCTCCATGTAAAATTTTTATTCTGCAGAGTAGAGGAAACACAATGATTGACAGATGGAATGAAAGGTAGAACGGGAGGAGAGGAGTAGTTGGATCCAGGATATAGATTAAAGGCTGAGTGAGGTGACTTGCTTTTGGAGTAGATATAGCCTGTGAAAGACAGGAGCCAAAGATGTCCCAGAAGTTTGAGTCTGAACATCTGAGAGGATGATGGTGCCCATTACTGACCTGGTGCTGATGAGTGAGGGGGAAGTTAGTCCAGGGTCGGGGACTCCAGGGTATGTTGTTTTGGTGGGACTCCTACTCCATGTCCAAATAGAGACATCCACTGAATGGCAAGAAGGTGGTGTGGACCGTAGGGACCGTGGGATCGTTTCACAAGAAGGATGAGGGTGTGGGCTCTGGTGCAAATGAATCAGTAATTAAAATAATAATAATATCCCCAAGCATTTTAAGCACTGTGCAAAGAACCTGTCAGTCATACGCATGGACCTGGCTGACCTGGACTACCAGGTGCAGGACTGATGCAGGTACCAGCACTCTACTATGCCACTCTTTGCCTCATTTGCACCAACGCCACAGCACCCGTGGAGACCCCACTGGAGGCCCAATCGCAGCAGGCATTCTAAGCAGTTGGAACTCCAGGACTCCAAGCTGGCACGTCTTTAGGCTGTATGGCAGCTGGCTAAAGACCCTTCCATCCAATCACCCCTACCCGCACTGTCCTTCCTTCACAGTCAGGCTTGCTTCCTGTTCTGAAGTCTGTATGCTTCCGGGCTTTCTTAGATCCCCTTTACCTCTCTCAGGGCTTTTCTCCTAATTAAATCCTTGCACCTTCAATCCTAAATCTTGATGTCCCCTTCAGAAGACTAAATACAGCAGCCTAAATGCATAATCTCATGTAATTCCATTGAAGGTCATTAAAAGAACTCTCTAATACAAGCGCTTCATTAGTCCCATGTGACAGACCAGGGAACCAAAGGTTTAAGGGGTTAAGTGATTTCTTTCTAGCCTTTAGTTTTTACTTAACAAGGGATTATTGAGCGCCTCATGTTGGAAGTAGGTGATAAGGCTAAGATTTCTATTTGCAGCTTGCTAACTCTGCATACATGTGTTCAGCAATCCATTACAGGGTTGGTTCTCAACCTGAGGCACTTCCCTCAAGAGGATAATGTTGTCACAGGGGGTGCTCCTCCAGTGGGAAGGGGCCACAGACGTTGCTAAATATCGTATAATACACGGACAGCCCCTGAGACAAAGGATTAGCCTACATCAAATGTCAGAAGTGCAGAGACAGAGAGTCCTGCAGTATACCAGCCTAATTTCATGGACCTAGGCAAAGAGGCAGAGCTCCAAGTTTTAAATAAGTCATGGAAGCCGGTCAGTCAGTCATAAAAGTGAAAGACATAAGCTCATTTCAGTGTCTAAATAAGGTAGCGGTCAAAATAATTTTAATATGATTGCATTCCTCCTGTGTGAAAAATCTAGAAATCTACAAACCAAAGGACATTGGGAGCCAGAAAAAGAAAATAATTTGTTTGGGCTAACTTTACATTAATTGGTTTTCATGGAGCAAATACCATTTTAGCATTGCCTGTAAAAATAATGTGTGATGTGTATGTTGGAAAATATATATATATATGTTCATATTTATATGCCAACTATCTCCTAGGCATGGATTTTGGGAATATATATGTATTTATTATATATACAAACACATTATATATGTGTGTGTATGTGCCTATGCTTAGTCCCAGGACTTCATGTTTTGCATTTTATTTTTGAACTTATAAAGTTGAAAAAAACTTATACTTACCTAAAAAAATAGTTGAACTTAAGGAGTATACAGAGGCAGACCCTGAAGCTCTGTGTCCTGTGACTTTATCCTACAATAATTCTGGGAGATTTTGAGTTAGAACAGATGTTGATCACTCTTGACCATCCATTACTTGGATGCATTTTTAGAGAGAGAGAGAGAGAGAAATAATCAGTTTTATTTATTTGTTTTATCTGGTTTCTGCTTTTCCAATACTAAGTTGTATATGTGGCGCTGCAGTTTGAACTCAGGTCCTTGCACATGCCAGGCAAGTGCTCTACCTCTGAGCCACCTCTCCAGCCTCACTAGGATGCCTCTTCATACCATCATTTTCTTCCCTATTTTTGGTGCAAAATCCTAGGCACCCCTTGTACATGAATGCACTGTTTTAACAAAATAGATATGAGCAACAATAAAAAAATAAGAGAAACCAAAAACTCAAGCACTTTCCTTTGTTTCAGGTAAGCACAGTATTGTCTGTATTGCATGTGAGTGATGATATGCTCTGATCTGAGACATGGTGGGAAAGGTAACATTATGCTGGTGGAATTTACTCTCTTGTGAACCAGAGATGTTGTACCACATGCAGAATACAGATTGGCAATTATTCTCATTTCCATTTGCAGATATCAAGAGCTTCATATTTAATCTATTGCTTTTATGGAGATGTGAGTGTTATTGTCTGAATCGATGCCTTAAGAGTTTTGGGAAAACATCACATTCTGCAGAAACAGTCTCCCCGGAGGGTTCCACAACTGTTCTTTTCAGAACAATAAACAGTGCCTTTGTCATTTCTCGTTAGAGTGTTTGGATAGCATATCCACAGTAGAGAGAACTTCGTAGTCATTAATAACGAAGTTTTTGAGGACTTTCCTAGAGAATGCAGGGGCCATGTGATAAAATTCAGTATCAAGCAGCAAGGGAAATGTTTTGTTGGTTTCTTTCTGGGTACATTTCCCTCATTACATTAGAGTTGTAATTCCCTTGTCTAGGTCTTATTGGATCTTATACAATTAAATTCCTGTACCATTCCTTGGAAAAATATACTGTTAAGGCCCCTGCAATTTAAACCCTTGTAATAATATTGTTTTAGATTACTTTTTCCATTTTGGAGAAGATATGAAAATAAATGAAGACCACCAGGTTGCACAAGGGCCAAAACTGTACTGAAGAACATTCTACTGTCCTCTTGCCTCAGTCTTCCGAGTAGCTGGGGTTACAGGCACGTGCTGCCATACCCAGCTGCTTGCAATTTCTTTTTCTCTTGAAGTTTCTGTAAGACCTTGTTCAGCAGGTAAAAACTGCCTTAGGTATAATGGTAGATAAACGTAATCAAAAAAATCACAGAAAAGATTTGGTGAGAAAATCCTTACGTTCAATCCATCAACAACTATTCTTTGAGGATGTGCATTTATCCAAGCATGTATGCTCCCGTACTACATTGGCCTTTAAATATAACTAATTAAAAAGAAAGAGCTTTAAATTGCTCGTTTTTTCCATACTACTGTCATAAAAAGAAATTATTCAGATGCTCATAAAAATTGCTTTCCATGTTTCTTATGACTAAAAACAGTTTTGGGGAAATTGGATTAATCCTCATGCCCTGACACATTTGCCAGAATTCTGAGATGAAAAGAAAAAAAAAAAAAAAACCCTTATTTATGTATCCTCTCTGAAAGAGCAGTGGATGCAAGTTCTAAGTCCAGAATTATTTCTTTCTGCTTCAAATCCTTCTTGGAACCTTTCCCGTGGCTGCTATGCGCAAGAAATAGCTGGAGCATTTTTATCTCCACCCCCTCAAGCAACACAAATCATCTGCTCCCCCTTTTTACAAATAGGAAAGAGGGAATCAGGCCGTGGTGATGTTTGCCGAGTAGGTGTGTGAGATCTGCTATTTCCATGGCTGGTTTGGAAGCTGATCTCACGACTCTTCCTACACAGCAATATGGAAAACCACAGGAGCAGCAGGGGGCCCAGTTGGCACAATTGTGGATGATACCCACTAAAAGGGGAAGGAGTGGCTCTCAGGATGCCTTAGGGAGTCAGTCAACATTCTTTTTGGAAAGTAGAAGATTCTAAAATGGGGGATAAATACCAAGGAGTGGGATAGCTGGGTCCAATGGTAGCTCCGTTCCCAGTCTTTGGAGCCATCTTCATTCATGCTGCTTTTCAAACTGGTTGTACTAAGTTGAAGTCCACCAACAATGTATGGGTGTGCCTCGTTCCCCGCGTCCTTGTCAACATGGACTATGATATGTGCTTTCATGACTGCCATTCTAACTGCAGTGGGATGGAATCTCAATGGAGTCTTAGTTTGCATTTCAGATTACTAGGGATAATAAACACTTTTTTCATATATTTCTTGGTGATTTGTATGTCTTCTTTTAAGGAATGTCTGCTTAGTTGATTTGCCTCTTTGTTGATTCAGTTGTTCGGTGTGTGTGTATTAAGTTTCATGACTTCTTTACATGTTCTGGATATTAATTCCCTGTCAGAAGAGTAGGTAGTAAAAGGTCCCCCATTCCATAGGCTCTCTTCAGACTCTCAATTGTTGCCTTTGCTCTGCTTAACCTTTTTTTTTATACGCAAAACAGTCAGAGAACAATTTTATTTGGATATTAGTTTGGAAATTAAAGTTCATATAAATAATTTTTCTTTTTGTAGACACCTTTTTAATTTAATGCTGTCCCACTTACTGATTCCTGGTTTGATTTCTTGAGCTTTCGGCGTCTTGTTAAGGAAATTGATGCCTTTGGAATTTGGACCCTATGTTTTCTTCTACTAGCTACAAACTTTCTGATCTAACTCCTAGATCTTTGATCCACTTTGAGTTGACTTTTGTGCAAGATGAGAGTTTTCTTCTGTGTACTTTAGGTTTATATAAAAATCAAACGAAACAGCTGCAGAAAGTTCCCATATATTATCTTCCCTTCTGGACAGTTGTTCCTAATAACATCTTGTATGAATGCAGTACACGTATTACAACTGATGAACTATGACTGACAAGTGTTTGTTAGCTCAATTCCACATTGAACTCAGGGTTCTTTCTCTGTGTTGTAGTTATAGGAGTTTTGAGATATGCATAATGCCATGTATCAGTTATTACTTTGCTGTAGTCTCCCTATCCTAAAAATTCTGTAAGCCACCTATTCATCCTTCCCTCCTCCTGCCCAACCCTTGACAGCCGGTGATATGTTTATAGTATTCTTGGCTTTGGTTTTTGCAAAATGTTACACAGTTGGAATCAAGCTGTGTGTATTCAGACTGATTTCTTTCACTTAGCATAGGCGTGGAAAGTTCCTCTTCATTGCTTGCTAGCACATTTCTTTTTGTCTTTAAACAATGTCCTGATGCATGTGTATACCACTCTTGACTTGTCTGTTCATCTGTTGAAGGACATCTTGAATGCTTCCAACTTTGGACGAGTATGAATGTTCAGAGTAAACATTTTTGTTCCGGTTTGTGTGGACATGCATCTTTCAGATTCTTTGGATAAATACCAGTAGTCCTATGGCAAGACAATGTTCAGCTTTCTGAGAAGAGCAAGTCCACCTCAAAGTGGCCGTTCACACTGCTTTCATTCCCACCAGAATCAAAGAGCTCCTGTGACTCTACATCCTGGCCAGCACTTATCACTGTCAGGATACAGGATTTTAGTGATTGCCATATATGTGGAATTCCATCTCCTTGTTATTTAATTTGTAATACCCTAATGTGATTAATTCATTTCTAATTGGTGTCCACCTTTGAAACAGTCTCTGTATTCAAGGGATGGACTTTGTTGGTTAACCATCGGCATCCCAGGCTTTTGTTCCAAGCAGGGACCATAAAAATAGTCAGTTATTTGAAGATGCCCAATTCACAAATGAAAACTGATTTATGATTATATAAAAAAAAGAATTGGAGACCATAATTACACACACTTCCATTAACTACAAAAATGTTAACAAACCTCCTGATAAAAATATAATAATAAATATTAGAATGAATGCTCATGTTTAAATCATTCTCAGGTGAAAAACATGTTGTATATTTCAAGGATTAAGGAAAGAGGAGGTGAATAGGTGGAGTGGAGGCTAGAATAAGTAGCAGTAAGACTATGGAGCTGAATTTATATGATTTGAAGAAATGTGGAATCGAATACATCCATTTTCAATATTAATTCTTTATGTCCATGTTGATTTATGAGTATGTATAGCTCCTTTCCATGTGAAACGTTATCACACAGTAGAAATGAAATAAATAATCCACGAGAGGTCTTTTACAATTTAAATTAAGCTATTATTCAATGTAATTACTAGTCTGAATGTTGTAAAGTTTCTCTAAATAAGAACTATGGAGGTTGTTTATTCTACAAGATGGTTTATTGCACAATTATGAATAATCAGCAAATGACTCTGGGTTGATAATCAGAGCATATGTTTTAGTTGAGAATTTTTTTTTTGGCAATGAATATACAGTGCCCATTAATTCAATCAAAGAGATTCTTTCATGCATTGATTCAATAAATGTTCTTTGAAAAATGAATATGTTGGCTAAATAATAGGGTGCCTCTTAAAATGCAATTGATGCCTTCAGGTTTTCCAGTAGGAAGGGATAAGTATGGGTTAAAAGCTTATAACCTTTGGCACAAGTGAGGGAGGTGACTTGGGGCATGGAGAGGGGAATTAATGCAATTGTTTCACGGGAGTGTAACAATATCTGTGCAATGCTTGATTTAGTATGGGAGTGATCATTAGCAAAAGTTTAATCCACATGGCAACTGACATGCATGTGTCTTAAAAGTCAATTTTAACCACTGAGGAAAACATTTTAAAGTATCAACACTTTGGGCAATGTGAGGGTAATTCTGGTTTAAGAATAAATGTGTATCATATTGCTACTTTATGTGCATTCATGGTTGTACAATAACTCAACTCCTTAATAAAAAAAATATTTTTTCTCATGCAAAAAAGTCAACACTTTGTAAGTTTCTTAATGCCAAAGTTTAAAGATTTCATTCAGTAACAAACAGCATTGGAAAGATTCTATGTAACATCTTTATAAAATCATGGAAGAATAGCATCAAAAGAATTCAAACAGATAATAGATGACATTTATCCAATTCAAAGATGTGTGTTTATTTTATCCAGAGTTTGGAGAATATCAGTGGTTGGTGTTTCCTGGAAATGCCTTGGAAAATCAAAAAAGGAAATAAGAATGATTTGCAGAGGATAGGGATCTTACATACTATGCAAAAACCTAATATGTATACAAATTTCATTAGTGTCTCTCTTTTTTTTATTTATTAAAATCATGGGATTTGTGGGGTTGGAGCATTGACTCAGCAGTTACGGCACTTGTCTGGCATGCACAAGGACGTGGGTTCAAACCCCAGCACCACATACACAACAAAGTATCGGAGCAATGAAAGCCACATGAAAAGCTAAATAAAACTGATTCTCTATTTCTATTTCTCTCCCCCCCCCCACCTTTCTCTGTGTCTTTCTCTCTTTCTGTCTCATTGTTCCTCTCTCTTAAAAATCATGGGATTTGGGCAGGTAGATAACTGATTTATCTACCCATCCGTGAAATTCTGTCTCTACCTGTGGTCTTCACCTGTCCATCTTGCATCTGAAAAGGAAATGAGTTGTTTTGATCTGTGTTAAGGGCAGATACCAGACAAAGGGTCCTACATCCTGACTAGGAATGGGAGAAGGTAATTGGCTGGCATAACCCATTCTTATTCGTTCGGGTGACTTAGGACATCACTTAGTGTGATTTAGGCTACCAGTTGCCTCCCAGCTCCTAATGATGTGATGGGTTAGACGGGGAGCTCTGATTTTTATTACCATGACTGTTGCTGTAGTTCTCATCACTGCCATCGTCAATACGGTGTTTCCCTGGCACCTTGAAATAGCCTGGTTGCTTGCTGCCCAAGAGCATCAAATCAAACATGGTGCCATATTTTGGTCCAAAAACATTTTGTGTTCTAAATTTATAGGGAGAGATAAAAGTAGGATCTGGATTCAAATGAATGGCTTTAAATACATGACATTCCAGATACTAAACAATCTAGTTAATTTGGTTTTCCGTCTCAGAATAGTTGGAACACTGGATTGAGGGTAGAAATGCATGGCAGATCCTCTTGATCTTTCTGGCTTCTGTTTTTCCAGCTACAAAACTGAAAGATCAAAGTAGAGGTTGAAGTCAACACAAACACTTAGTTTTATGGAGCTGCCCTCTTTCAAAACATAATCAAACCATCTTAGTGGAACGTGAGCCTATATCCTGAATTCTTTTATATGATTCTAGCGCATAAAACAGCTGCTGATTAATAAAGTCTCTTCACTTCGCTTTGGCTAATGCAGCTCCTGGCTTTGGATTCTCTATCCAGTGTAAGATCAAAATTTCTTATGGGGTACTGTAGTTTAGAAGATTCCAGCTATGGAAAAAGACAAACAAATATGAAAAAATTTAACAGAGATCATTCAAATTTTATTTTAAAGCCACCCAATATCATTTCTAGGAAAGAGTAATTTGTCAATGGTATTTGCCCAAATTTGACTATTCAGTTTGTTCCAGAAAGGAGGGAGGCTGTTATTTTAAGTGCAGATATAGGACTCAGTATTTTATTTATTCAGAAGGGGGCACACTTGTGCTTTTAATAGCAGAGGTATTCAGATTAGCTAGTGTATGAAATTTATACATAAACTTTTAGCACATGACAGAACCGTTCCTCATTATCAAGCTTTCTTAAAATACCAATATATACCAATTTAGTTTTTCTTAAATATGGAGAAAGCCAAAATTTATCATGCAGATTTATTTTTAGAGAAGGGCTTCTTTTTTTATTTTTTCCAGAGTTCAGAGTCCTTTTATGTTGAAAACTTTTTAAAGTTGCTCTGATAATTATTCAAAGTGATTAGCTATGTTGTTCATAAGGACTTGCATGACCACGGAAATAGCATGTTTTTGTCAAGCTCTGATAAATTTTCCATTTGTCTCTAGCTTTGACCATCAGACAATATTTGAAATATTTTCCCTATCAGTATTCATTAAAAATATGCCATTATTCATAGCAAGATACGAACCCACTTGGAGGAGGAAAATGCTATGGGCTTACTGATTCTGAGTCATAATTACCTTTCTTGGAAGCACAAGACTGGTTCAACAGGAGGTTTGAATGTAAGAGTTTATTCTAAAGTTTTGAAAATTGTAGCTGCACCCTGACCTTAGTGTTGTTTTGCTCAACTCACGGGGCTTAAATGACATAGGAATGCCTACGATAAACACAGAGGGCACAAGAGGTAGAATGTAATTAAAATTTGCAGTGAGGTTTTGATATAAATTGTAATCTGCATGACTATAATATATATGTATCTATCACTTATATGTCATATATATACACATACATACATACTCACATACGCAAATGTGACAGAGGCAGACATCTGATATATAAAGTGCTTTTACAAATAGTGAGGAATATTTAAAACAATCCAGGAGAAAACCATGCAAATGTAAAAAGGTGTTCACTAGGCAAGTTACAAATAGAGTGAAGATTGAAAATCACAACATATATTCAATACTTACAGAAGAATAGAATTAGTCTTTCTTATAATTTACATAAAATGCATGTTAACTAATGAGACTGAGAGGTTGCACATTTGCCCTCTACAAACAACTAGGGTTAGTATAAACCTATGTGTGATAAAAGCTCCCTCCCCTTTTTTTTCTCTGTGGGCTGGTGTTTGTTTACCTGCCTCCTTCCATCAACATCTTCTTAGTCTGGTGCCTTGACATACTTCCTCCCTACAGTGGACAGTGTTGATGCTAATGTAGGGTTGTTCCAATAAGAACACTATAGTGGCATGATCACCGTGTTAATATCTATGACTTTTGACTGGAGATATGCAACATCTTTCTGGAACAAAGAATCCGATCAATAGTTGTTTGATGATATTTATCACTGTAATGCTTAAAAGTAGTTAGAAGTTGGTAAGGAAATCAGCGTCTGCTGAAGAGAATTAGTCTAGGAGTGGCAAAATTCTTCAAACAGAAACTTCATAACTGTTAACACAGTAAAGAGAATCTACATATATTGATTAAAAAGAAGTTGAAGTCTGTTGGTAATTGAGAAAGTAAGTTAACATGCTGTGGAGTGATTCCTATGATACAAGTAAGAAATATGCAATTGGTACCTAGAAATGAATGCCTGAAGAGTATCTTCCAAAATACCCTGGAGAGTGATTGTTTGTCATGATGGGGTTACAGCGTGTTCTTTATGATCTACAGTATGATATCTAATATTGTAAAATCAGGTCATTAACTTACGTTCAGAGAATATAACAAAATTGTTATTAAACTCTAGTCTTGAAATCAAATTGTATAAAGTTTGTTGGAGAGCAAAGTAGAACAGAAAAGTTAAGCTCATAACAGGAAATGCTAAGGAAATAGCAGAGAGAGAGAGCAGAGGAGAAAGAAGGTAAGAATATAAAGGCATAGATTCTAGATGTTTCTCTTTTACCATATATCAGTTTCCTATAAAATTTTTTTTTTTTAAGAGAGAGGGACAGTGAGAGAGAGAAAGAGAGAAACAACTTTATTTAGTTTTTCACATGGCTTAGTTGCTCCAACACTTTGTTGTGTACGTTGTGCTGGGGTTTGAACCTGGGTCCTCGTGCTTGCCAGGCAAGTGCCGAAACCTCTGAGCCACTGCTCCAGCCCTCCTATAAAATTCTTTAAAATGAGCAGACTGGACTGTGTGATCTCTGTGTTCCTGTTTTTGTTAGCTTTCCTTACTGTGACCAAAAGTCTTGACAACAATAACTTAGTGAAGAGGAAAAGTTGTGTTTTTTTGTTCATAGTTTCAGAGGTTCAGTTCATTCATGGCCAACTCCATTGCCCTAGGCCCAAGATGAGAGGGCACATCATGGCGGAAGGATGTGGCCGAGAGGAGCAGCTCAGGTCCTGACAATCAGGAAGCGCAGAAGGAGAGGGAGAAGGGGAGCACTCTGCTCACCAGGAACAGAATACAAACCTCAGGGACATGCACCCAGCGACCTGCTTCCTCCACCCACACCCTGCTTGCTTACGGTTATCACCCAGCTAATTCACCTGCGTGGATCAATGCACTGATTAAGTTACGACTCTCATCATTTAATCGTTTCATCTCTGGCCATTCTTACATAGTCTCACGCTTGAGCTTTTGGAGGATACCACATATCCAAACCATACCGTTTCCCTCCCAGCTCTGACTTTCAGCGATTCCACAGACAAAGCTTAGGCTAGCTTTGGCAGCCGCACCATCTGTAATGTGGAGCTGATCTGGGAGAGCATTAGCTGAAGATTGTTTGCAGGAGAGCAGTGGCATCTCCCATGGCCGTGAAACAGAAGGTCTGCCTCTCAGCATTTTAAATGTCTTCATTAAACCAGGAGAGTTCCCATGTCTTTTCCTATCTCCTCTCGGAAGTTGCTGGCAACAGCCTCAAGGGAGGTTAAGGAGGATTAGGAAAAACTGACCAGAGGTGGCATGATAGGAGTCTTTAAGGTGCTTTCCTGGACTTTGCCCATTAGCTGGTTGGGAATTGAAAGTCTTTGGGTTGCAATTGGGGTTCAATATCTAACTGCAGTCAGCCAGATTTTGACTATCTCCCTGTTGTACCTTTTCCAGGAAGGCCACCAGCTATCTGAGGAAGCAAAGGTGACATGTGCATTGTCTCCTACCTTCACCTCCAGTTCTTAGCACAAGGAGGACAAAGGAGATAACTGCTGAGTGAAGGAATAAATGAGTGATTAATTGAATAAGTGAGCCAGTGATTCAGTGGATAAAGAGTCAGATGGATAAGGACATGCATGGACTTTTTGTGTATTAAATGTATCTAGCCATTATGTGTGGCATTAAGTACGTATACAGGATAAGGCAAGTCACTTTCTGCACCCAAATTTCATCTTCTTCACCTGCAGTATTTTCTTCTTCTTCTCTCCTCCTCCTCTTCTTCCTTCTTCTCCTTCTTTCTCCTGCTTCTCCTTCTCCGCCTCCTCTTCTTCCTCCTCCTCCTGCTCCTCCTCCTCCTCCTCTTTTCTTAAGAGATGGAAAGAAAGGAGAGAGAGGGAAAGAGAGAATCAATTTTTGTTTATTTTTCCATCCAGCCTTCTTTTCTCTAGCATTTAGTTGTGTAAGTGGTGCTGGGGTTCAAACTTGAGTCCTTGCACATACCAGGCAAGTGCTTTAACCACTGAACCACTGCTCCACCCCCTTTTACCTGCAATATTAAGAGGTAATATATTATCATATATTCTGAGTTCTCCACCAGTCTTACCATAACAAAATTCTACACATCCATGTATTAGACCCTTTTTCTGATTTTTTCCTTTCATCCCTTTCAATTAGTCCATTAGCTATTTCTTATCTACATATTGGATCTGAATATTTCCTATCACCAACACCATCCAAGTTGGTGCCACCACCATCTTGACCTGAACCTCAGCAACTCACCTAATTACTTTTTCCACATGGCTGCATTTGCCTCTAAGAAATCCACTGTTGACACACATAGCGCAGTGTGGCATGTTTGAAAAACCTTCTTAGATCATGTTACTGCAAGAACCTTCCAGTTACTGCCCATGAAAATCTGAATGAATTTCAGTGTCTTACACCAGCCTGTCAGGTTCTCTGTGATCTGCTGATGTCTTCCATGTCCCTCTTCCTGCTGCTAATCATGGCTCTTTCTGGCATCTGGATTTAGCACAGTAACTCCAACCCTAGGGTTTGGCCATTGCTCTTTCCTCTGTGTTGAAGACACCTGTCTCAGCTTTGTGTGCACCTTTTACTAGACATGCATGGTGATTGGCATGGTCATCCTAGCCCTGGCACCTCTAGGACATCTGCATTTCCTTCATATTCCATTTCCACTTTTTATATTCTTCCTAATATAAAACTATTTGATTTCCTACAGTTATGATCTTTCTCCACCTGTATTCATGTATAAGGTGTTGTTTATCACTCCTTCCTTATTGCGAGCAGTGGTAGACAAAGAGTGGGTGACAGACACATGGTAGGTGCTCCAGGAAGATTAGCTGCATATTCACAAGTAATTTTTTTGTCCAGAAAGAACAGGCCTTAAATGAGAATTTTTGACCTGTGCAGTGATTCCTATTCCTTTTCGGGGATTTGTGTAATGCTATAATGAAATGCTTCTGGGTGAGATAAGATGATAAGATCTACCGTGGAGGGTGTTGTAAGGATTAAAGAAGATAATGTCTATTAAGGTACTTTGTTAGAGGGGAAACGGTATTTATCCTCCTGATCCTGATCCACACATGGGGAACCTGGAGCTCTAGCATTTGCCCTGTAGCTATCCAAGGTTACAGAGAAAAGCTCTTGCATATGCTTCACAAAGCATTAAAAAATTGCTTTTAATATTTTTCCCCATTTGGGGTTGAACATCCCTAAAAGCTTACAAGGATTGCAAGGACATTTCTTGATAGTTATGGATGGGGGAAAAGTCCACTTTTTGATCAGAAAGGTTATGAAGATCAGTGAAAACAGCCAACAGGAATCTAGGAATGAAAAATTCAAGGCAGAGTTTGGCCTGCTGGCCCCGATGCTAAGGGAATAAACTACTTGTGATGTTTAATGTGCAGCTATAGAAAAGTTAATAGGTTTGTGAACAAATGTCTCAAGCTCTCCACTCAGGGTATGATTTCCCAGTTCAAAAAACTTTTCTACCCTGAGGGTAACAATTTTTACTCAGCTTTTGTCAAAAGAAACTGGCACTATTTCATATTTTTTTCTTTTTCTCCATTTTCCTTAATAAAATGTGTTCAGTATTGCTTGGTGGAATTCTGCGCTGTTATTTGATATGAAGATACTTATCTTCTGGAGTCACCAGGGATAACTGGAACAGTGGGTGATGCTGAAGGAAGCCTTAGAATATTGAGTTATGTGGCATATTTTTGTATAATTCAAATAGCCAGCTATTCAAAACAGCACAGCATCCGAGTAGCGGGATTTCATTTGTACTACACTTAAGTAATATTCCATTTTTAAATTTAATATGTGTTCATTAAAACACATTAACAACAAGTCACATGTTGCTACAACTAGGAAAAAAGCAATCATCTGGAATGGTCTTTAAACAAACTTCATGAACAGAATGACCAGAGAGGCTTAATGATTTGTCAAGGTCTTCAGAGCAGTTTACTAACTGGGATAAGATTGATAGGTTTCCTCGTGCCAGCCCATCACATCCACATAATGTAATATTCCCTTCATTTTGTTTTCACTGAAACTTCCTGATACAACAAAGTATACAAGATTGTTTTTCGAAGAGTAATAAATGTTGGAAAATGAAAATGAGAAATAAACATTTTGGATCGTAGTTTTCTTTTTTTCTTCACTTTTTTTTTTTTTTTTGGTACCAGGGATTAAACTTAAGCATTGAGCCACTTCCCCAGCCTGTTTATTTATTTATTTTTTTTTAAAAAAAGAGATTAAGAGAGAGAGAGGAAGAATGAATTAACTTTATTTTTTCATCTGGCCTTAGTTTCTCCGACACTTGGTTGTGTATGTGGTACTGGGGTTTGAACCAGGGTCCTTGCACATGCCACACAAGTGTTCCAACCACTGAGCTATCCTTCCAGCCCCCCTGCCCATTTTTTATTTTTAATTTTGATGCAGGGTCTCACTAAGTTGCTAAGGGCCTGGCTGAGTTGCGGAGGCTGGCCTTGAACTTGTGGCTTTCTTGCTTCAGTCTCCAGGGCTGCTGGGGTTACAGGCGTGCGTCTCCGTACTCTGCTGTATTGTAGTTTTCTTAGATTGTGATTCTTATTTTATTGATTTATCTTTTCAGCATTGGGGATCCAGCATAGGGCCTTTTGCATGCTGAGCGGCACTCTACCACTGAGCTGCATCTGCAGCCCCAATGCAGCTTTAGAGTTGAAAGCACCCCTTCCTTAGAAACTGCACTGGTCCAGAGAAGAAGCACAACTTGCCCAAGGTTTGCAGTTGACAGTCTTCATTCTCAACCAATATCAACTCGTTTAGACTTCTTTCCATTCTGTCACTTCCAGTTTATTTCCTGGTTTGTGAGTTTGTCCAAATGATCCATTGAAACCACAGTAGTGGGGCTGGAGCGGTGGCTCAGTGGTTACGGTGCCTGCCTGGCATGTGCAAGGACCCCGGTTCAAACCCCAGCATCACTAACACAACGAAGTGTCAGAGCAATAGAGTCCGCATGCAAAACTAAAATTGATTCTCTCTTTCTCTCACTCTTAAAAAAAATAAAATAATAAAATCTGTAAACCACAGTAGTGCTGATCGTACTGAAAAATTAGGGAGCGTTCTCGCTATTCATGATGCACCTGCAATGTGAAGCCTCTGTACAGAACTTTTAAAAATAATCTGGCTTTATCCTCAACAACAACAGAAACAAAGAGCATAATCACAGGTGTGCGCCACACGTGAGGAAGAAGGGCATTTCTGTTCATAGAGATGAGTTACTCAAGTTTTCATAGCTAGGAAACAGGGGACCCCGATATGTGAATCTCACACCCCTATTTTAAGAACTTGAAAGCTTCGCCTGTTGATGGTTCCTGAAGGCTAACCATTTCCTCGATCTTGAAATGACAATTTGGGTCCCTTACTTGTGTGCCCAGATGTTAGCTTCTGGGGCTTTCTTTTGCTTTGTCTTTGGCACGGGGGATTGAACCCAGAGGCACGGAACCACTGAGCCACATCCCCAGCCCTTTCTCTTTTTATTTTGAGACAGGGTCTCACTAAGTTGCTGAGACTGACATTGAACTTGTGATCCTCCTGCCTCAGCCTCCCGAGTCACTGGGATTTCAGGCATGGCCACTGTACCTGACAGACTTTAGCTATTATTTCATGAGTATTAGCCTCGAAGCATGAACCCTCATCTCTTGCTTTCCCTGTGTTTTTGCAATGTGATCGTGTGAGCCTTCCATGCAGCTCTTGTGACTTGATTTGCTAATGGAATGCCACAGAACCAAGGCCGTCCAGCTGCTCATGTAGGCCACATAAACAAGCATAGATGGAGTCAGTGGACGAGGAGCGGATGCATGGGCCAGTCACACAGTCACGCCCTAGCAGCCAGCCGGTCAGCCACTCTTGGCTGACATGTGCCTCTCTATGTACATTTAAGAATTCCTATCAAGGGGCTGGAGCAGTGGGTCCATGGTTATGGCGCTTGCCTGGCATGTGCAAGGACCCAGGTTTGAACCCCAGAAACACGAACACAATGAAGTGTTAGAGCAACAAAAGCCACATGAAATGCTAAATAAATTTAAATCTCTCTCTCTTAAAAAAAAAAAAAAAGAATTCCTATTCAAAATCAAAAAGCACTCAGGTGAACTCAGCCCAAATCACTGTCCCGGAGAGTCAAGCTAAACAGTTCCATGTGGATTTGGCATAGCTGTTTTAGTCACCTCTTTCCTCACGACATCCAAAAGACCCGACAAGAACAATTAGAGGAGGAAAAGTTTATTTGGCTCATGGTTTCAGAGGCCTCAGTTCACGGACAGGTGACGACATTGCTTTGGGCGTGAGGGGAGGCAGAGCATCATTGCATCAATGGTGTGGAGGAGGAGCTCAGAATATCACATCAGGAAGCAGAGAGAGCTCCAGTTACCAGGCTCAAAATATAAACTCCAAGCGCATGCACCCTGTGACCCACCTCCTGTAGCCACACCCTACCTGCCTCGGGTCAGCACCCAGTTAATCCACACCAGTGGATCAGCCCATGTATTAGGTCAGAATTCCCATAATCTAATCATTTCATCTCTGACCCTTGCATTTTCTCATTCATGAATTTTGGGGGGACCCATCATATCTAAACCATAACAGTACTAATTGAGATATGATAGAACTAATATTAGTTTTATTTTAAGGAAGAGGAAGTTGAGGATCTAACAGTTGAGCTTCCTTCTTTGAAGTTTGCACAGCTACTAAGTACAGACGCTGCTCTTCCAGATTATTGTCCAGGACGACTAAATTATTTTTGCAACTGTATCACCCGTTCCCGCACCCAGGTGGCTTTGTCAGTGCGTTCTGAAGCTGTGTGCTCTCTGCTCTGATTTGCCATGGCATTGCAGTGCAGCCTCAGGTGGACGTATATTCTTCTGGTCAGAAGAAAGCGCTCCTTGATTAATTTCTGAGGGAGCTTTCCGGAGCTGATTTGCTCAGGACACCCACTGGGGCAGAAAAGATGAGGCTTTGCATATTTGATTCTTCTGCAGATCCAGGCTAGGCTTCTAGTTAAAGAGTTCTTACGGAGATTCAGAGAAAATTTTGCTTTCTGTACTCTGAATACAAAGGCTCCAAGGCCTCCTTCCTTCTAAAGCTTACATGTAGAAGTACAAGAAGCACCTTGAAATCGGAAGCAGGGAGGTCACTCCATCAGCAGAGTGAACCCACACAGAGAAGCACAGGCGTCAGCGGAGGCAAACGTGTGTTCAGAGAAGCAAGTCTTCATTACTGCGTCTTAAATGCCATTCATTCGGAGAGGCGAATCAACAAGAAGAAAAGACCTTGAACACGACTCTGTTTCAGCTCAAATTAAACACAAATGTTATTCAATTTGAGGGACTTTCTAAAAAGTTTAAAGTTTATAGTGGTAATTCCTGTATCAAATATGTGAAAATGATTTTTTTATGTAATTTATCATGGTTTCGATGGAAATAGCTCTGAGAATGTTAACACTTCATATAATATTTACTTTCCTCTAAAATATTGAGGCGTATGTATTTACTCCATCTTAAAGAAATATCACATTAAAATAATCCTTAACAAATGTAATGTTAAAATATCTTTAACATTATGTTAAAATAATATCAAGCCTATCATCCAGAAATCTAGCACTTCCTCAGTCTTTTTTAATGTGGCTTTGGTTGCTCTGACACTTTGTTGGGTACGTGGTGCTGGGGTTTGAACCCACGTCCTTGTGCATGCCAGGCAAGTGCTATAACCGCTGAGCCACTGCTCCAGCCCCACCTTTTCAGTCTTAAGGTATTGAATTGTATGGAAGTTTAAAAATATTATAGTGTAACACTTTTTTAAAATTGTGGATTATAAAAAAAAATCACTTCCCTGTTGAATGATTCAATTGATATTGATCAGGACACTGTAACTCCAAGTTCCAGCTACTTGACTCAAATCTCCATTGAACTTCTACTTCAGTGGAAGAAAAGTTAGAGGAACTGAGATTTGCAATACTGTGTCATAGGTGTATGGTTGGCTCAACACAGTATTATAAATGCACATTGCAGGATATGCTTATTTGAACTGGGTGGGGGGTATTTAGAGAGAGTTTTCAAGGAAACTGATACCTGGCAAATGATAAGTCAGCGAAACACAGCGGAAGAACATTTCCATCAGAGCATAGAGCAAAGTCAAAGAGGCAAAGATAATTTGGCTTTTTTAAGGAAGCAAGAGAAGTTCCTTGAAAAGGTGAAGCCAAAACTCAGCATAGTAAGTATGATTGATATAGAAAACTGAAATACATCACGGCAGTCCCTTTTCACCATGTTAAAGACTCTAACCTTCCTTTTAAGGGCACTGGAATTCTACAGGAAGGCTTCAGATAAGGAAGCAGCCTGGTTGGGTCTGCATTTAGAAAAATCATCTTGACATCAAGAGGTGATCTTGCATAAGTGAGAGAGGGAAACAGAGGGCGAGGGACTCATTTGGAACCTGCTGTAATGATTCTAGGTGAGAGAGGCTGTCAGTCACAATTAGGGTTCCAATGGTGAAGATGAAGAGAAGTAGCTAGAATCACCAGACTCTTAGAAGGTGACGTTGAATGGGTTTTGGAGTTGTTAGGATGTGGAAGAGTGTGAGGATGAAGGATGAGGAAAGTAACTACATTTCTAGAATCAGTACCAGTGGTGGGTTCTGCACAGGTAGAAAACACAACAGGTTTGGCAGTGAAGGTAGTGAGATCATTTCAGGGTAACATTTTATATTTATATAGGACTCTAAATGAGGTAGCTAGAAGAAATTTCAATTTCTGGATTTTGAAGCTCAATAACAAGGTCTAACGTAGATACATAACTTTGTAGGTGTCAGTGGGTGAATGCCTTGTGATTGAGCATAGCGGGGTGAATGACATGACCCAGGGAAGACTTGTAAAGGAATGATAATGAAACTTTGGGTTCACATCCATTGACCATGGAATCAGGTAGGATTCAGAGTCTCGGGTACCAAGTTCAGAGTGTCTCATGGAATAGGGGAAGGGTCTAGCTCTCAATTCTGCATTTTTGACAAGTAAGCCCTTCTCAGGGTCTGCAAGGAGATGATCCTCTGATTCCATTTTGAAGCAAAAGAATAAGTTCTTGCACAGTAGGCTGAGTAATATCCAAACATAAGAGATGGACAGAGGAAGAAGAACCCAGAAAGAAGACTGTGAAGGAGAAATAAGAAACCTTGGAGGGGGGCGTGGACGAAGAGTTTTACAGTTTCTTTGGGAATAAAGTTGCTGCAGGAGAAGGGCTGTCCACAAAGCCAAGTGTTGAGAGGAGAAGTGAAGATGCGGGTGGCCAGATGCCCACTGCGTGTAACAGAAAGGAGGTCAGAACAGAATCGGCAAATGTGGATGAAAAGAAGGCTGTGGGCTGAGGCCAGATTGCCGTGGGCTGAGGGTTCTCTGTGACAGGAGGGTGAAGACACAAGAAGCAGAGACAAAACCTTTAAAACAAGTTGGGATGAGAAGGGAAAGAGTTTGCTGCAGCTGGATATGGGCTAGAGGGTGAATGTTGCCAGGATGTTCTCCAACCCTAATTTAATTTGAAAGCTTTTTTTTTTTTTTTTTAAAGAGAGAATGGGAGAGAGAGAGAAAGATAAAATCAGTTTTATCATCTGGCCTTTGTTTCTGCAATACTTAGTTGTGCATGTGGTGCTGGGATTTGAACCTGGGTCCTCGAGGATGCCAGACAAGTGCTCCTACTGCCCAGCCAACATTCCAGCCCTGAAACCTGTGTTTTTAACAGATTCATTGAAGCCTCCATTGCATAGTATAAATTTGGGCATTCAAAATGTTTATACAGGGCTGGGGATGTGGCTCAGTAGTAGAGCACTTGCCTAGCATGGGCAAGTTCCCAGGTTCAATCCCTAGCACCACCAAAATAAATAAACAATCAATCAATGAATCCCAAAGTGTACATAGAATTCACCGGATATGTATAAAATTGCAAAAAGGTACAATCATCACCACACCCCAGTGTTAAAATATTTCCATTGCCTTGGGGATACTCCTTACACCCAGTTCCAGTTCATCCCTGGTCTTGTTCATGCTCAGCTTTAGACAAACATAAATGTATTTTCTGTCCCTGTAGATGTCCCTGGTGGAGACTTATTGTATACATCATACAAAATGTGTTCTTTTAAGTCTGTCGTTTAGCGTATGATTGGCAAATTTGGCTGAGGCAGGAGGATTGCAAGTTCAAAGCCAGTCTCAGCAACTTAGCAAGGTCCTAAGAAACTTAGTGAGACCCTGTTTCAAAATAAAAAATAAAAACAGGCTGGGGATGTGGCTCAGTAGTTAAGCACCCCTGGGTTCAATCTCTGGTATCAAAACAAACAAACAACAACAACAACAAAAAGCCTTTTCTCCATTGTAGCATGTGTTGATATCTCGTACTATTTCATTGTTGAAAATATTCCTACATATGAATATACCGCTGCTGTGTGTTCATCCCCCAGCCAAAGAGCATTTGCACCCTTTTAACAGTTTTAAAGTATCACACTTTAGAGATGCTATTCTGATCATGCACATGCAAATAGTTAGGTTAAAATTCATTTTCATTTCTCTAGGATAGTTATGTGTGTGTGGGGGGGAGATTGGTAAGCTTTCTAAGGGACTGTCAAAGTCCTTTCCAAAATAACTGCATCATTCTACTTTCACACTCCCCCCATCCCCACCCTAATAAAACCTTATTGTAAATATATATTTAACTAAATATATTTTGATTTACCTTTGTAGCTGCATTCATTTATCCTAAAAGCTGAAAGAACTGTGCTCTCTTTGAAGAGCCTACATTTTTGTGTATTGTGCTGAGGTCAAGAGGGGTGGAAGTGGGACTGAGCCTCAGCTCGCACCCCAGGGTGGCATATAGGGCTGTAGGGTCAGCCTAGATCTAGGCGCCAAATTTTGGAGTGAACTTTTCTCTTCTATCCTTCACGTACCGTGTCATTCCTCCATTCTTTCTTGCAGAGACCTAAAAGAGGACGGATGGTTTAAGTATGCCCATGCAGATTTAGAAGTATATAGGGAGGACCAGTGGTGTGAGCTGACACGAGTCCCTAGGTTCCGTGTTCATTAGATATGGATATCTAACATCTCAGGCTTAATTAAGGACTGCGAGTCAGCGAACTTGGGGGAAGCTGCTGAACTCCCTGTAAACTCAGAGTCCCCAACTTTCCAATGAAGAGTACGGTAATGCTGATCTTAAAAGCATACTTGAGTGAATAAATCAGATCTGATGTATGTCACCTAACAGTTCAATCCAGAGATGGCATTCAATAAATACTGCTTGTTCCCATTTTATAATGTACAATACAGCCAAGAGCGTTGTCAAATAAAACAGTGCAATTGTACTTACGGAATGTGTGTATCTTCTCTGTTCTCCCTGTCATGCCTGTTCTGTATTTTATTTTTTTAAAGACAGAGAGAAAGAGAATCAATTTTTTTTGTTGTTTGTTTTGTTTTTCACGTGGCTTTCCTTGCTCCAACACTTCCTTGCATACGTGGTGCTGGGGTTTGAACCCGGGTCCTTGTGCGTGCCAGGCAAGTGCTGTAACCGCTGAGCCCCTGCTCCAGCCCCTGTTGTGTATTTTAAATTAAACCTTCTTTAAGTTTAGAACCAGACTTTTTATTTGTTACTCATGAAAATAATAGCGATATCTTCCTCCATTCTTTTAGAGTAATAATATACCAGGGAATTTGCTGATGTCTTCTGTATGTAAGATTTAATGCT
The DNA here is from genome assembly GCA_004027875.1 of Aplodontia rufa. NCBI lineage: Eukaryota > Metazoa > Chordata > Mammalia > Rodentia > Aplodontiidae > Aplodontia > Aplodontia rufa. The sequence goes on along the minus strand of PVKS010001885.1, from coordinate 96,278 downwards.
GAAAATGGTTTGGGCGTGGGTGAAGATCTTGGGCACTCTGCTGCAGGAACGTTTTAGCTACATCTTCCTCACACAGTGAGCCCACCCCACAGTGTGGCCATTGTGCTGCTTCTGCTAGTGGTAACAGCACCAGCCACAGCTGGTTGGAATTGCAGAAAATCCACCAAAGTGTGTTAGGTGTGGTGGGATTCTGATGAGGTTTTGCTGTATCAGAGAAGAGGCAAGAACAGAAAAAAAAAAGCCTAACTCTCATTGTGACACGGCTGAGCTGTTCTGAGGTTCAAGATGAGTGCATTCTTCTTCCCAGCCTGCCCAACGCACACTTCCTGTTTTCACTTTGATACCTGAACGTTGCCCTGATGGAGCCAAAGCTTACTTGAAAATGTTATCTCTGGAGGCTGGAGCAGGGGTCGCTCAGCGGTTACGGCACTTGCCTGGCATGCACCAGGACCTGAGTTTGAACCCCAGCACCACATCCTCAATGAAGTGTCCAAGCAACGAAAGCCACATGAAAAACTAAATAAAATAAAATGGATTCTCTCTCTCTCTCTCTCTCTCTCTCTCTCTCACTGTCCCTTTCTCTTAATAGAAATAAATAACTAATAAAATGAAATGTTATCTCTGTAGATTGAACACTCGGGCTTCCTTCTCCATAACCCACCTGCTCATGCAGTTGTTTGGAATTCAGTCTCTCCTGGCAGTCCTTAAGTTGTGTATTTCAATGGAGGGATTTTATAATTTCAAAAGGAAATATCCCCCAGAGCAGGGAGCTCACCTCTAGTATGGAAATCAGGTGCACAGGGGGAAGAACTGTCTAATAAAACACTCTGGACTGCCCTTCACAGTGTTCCCACACAGTTCTGGCAGAAAATAAGAACACCTTTTTTTTTGGCTAAATGTGATTGGCACCTTCCAGGTTTCCATCTTACCTCCTGCAGGAGGAGTGGATTTTTTTTTTTTTTTTTTTTAGTATCCAATTATTTTGTCAGGGAGACCTATAAATCAGAGTTGCAACAATCATATCCACATGTATGTCAAGCAACAGAATAGTTTTCACGGATACAGAGAGTGTTACCAGTTGTATTTTCAACTTGGGTTCATATGTGCAAACTATTTCTATAATTTCCTTCAATGTCATCGTTTCTTAAGGGCTCCTAGTCCATCTAATTTTTGCAGTTGTAAATATATCTGTAAATGTATCTGAAATGAAAATCTAAGGGGACCTTTCTGCCAGAGGCTGGAACTAGTTTGGGGAGTCAGCAAAACTAGTCTTTGCAATACATGTATCTAACTGCTTGATGATAGATTGCTAAATCCACACATAATTTAGTCTACAATTCTTCTTTTTCTTTTTAAAATTTTTTTTATTTTTTTAAATGAGAAGTAACAGATTTTTTTTTTAAGAGAGAGACAGAGAAAGAGTGAAACAACTTTATACTTTATTTAATTTTTCACATGGCCTTCGTTGCTCCAACACTTAGTTGTGTACGTGGTGCTGGGGTTTGAACCCAGGTCCTCGTGCTTGCCAGGCAAAAACTGAAACCACTGAGCCACCTCCCCAGCCCAATTTTTTATTTTTTAATAATATTTTTATTGAGAGATTTATTATTGAACAACCATACAAGTTTTTAACAAAATAATATAAAATGTGTATAGATTCTGGATATTAGAATTACCCCCAGGTGTGTCCGCCCAATTACCCTCCCTCATCCCTCCCTTCCCCTTCCCACAATATCTCTAAAAAAGTATTAGGTTGTATAACATTACACCTTATCTGGATTTAACACATGATAATAGACCAACTTTCTCACTGGTCAGGGTCTAGTTCCAGCCTCCACAGATGAGTGGAGACATTTGACCCTTGGTTCTCTGGGTTAAGCTGATTTTACTCAGCATGATCTCTTCCATAGCCATTCATTTACCTTCAAAGGCTGCAATATCGTTGTTTATAATTGCTGTGTAATATTCCATGGTATAAATGTACCACAGTTTTTGGGTCCATTCATCCAGTGAGGGTCATCTGGGTTGTTTCCATAGCCTAGCAATAGTAAATTGAGCTGCTATGAACATAGATATTGCTGTGTCACTATAATGAGCTCATTCTAAATCCCCGGGAGAAATACACAGGAGTGGAATAGCAGGATCCTATGGTGGTCTCATCCCTAGTTTTTTGAGGGTTCTCCACACTGCTTTCCAGAGGGGCTGTACCAGTCTGCCTATCTCTCCACAGCCCCTCCAGCAGCTATTATTGTTTATTTTCTTCATTTTTGCCATTCTGACTGGCGTGAGGTGGTATCTTCATGTACTTTTCATTTGCATTTCTCTGATTACTAGAGATTTAGAGCACTTTCTCATGTATTCATTGGCTTGGTCAATGTCCTCTGTGGAGAAGTCTCTATTTAGCTCTTTGGCCCGTTTATGAATTGGGTTGTTGTGGTTTTAGCCTACAGTTCTTAAATGAAGAGAAAACGATGTGCAGATCAGCCTGTCTGTCTTATGGCTAGAAGTTTATCTGTGAGCAAACATCTAAATATCAAGAGATTCTGTATAAAAATATCCATCATGGGAGTGTAGCTGGTTGTGCATAGCAGGTGTGACGACCTGAGTTCAAAACTTGGTCTCTTCACATTCATTCTTTCTCTCTCTTCCCCACCCCCCACACACTCATTTGGGCTTCTATTGATAAATCAAGGATTTTTAAATGCTTTGTTTGGTACCAGGGATTAAACCCAGGGATGCTTTTACCACTGAGTCACTTCCCCAGCCATTTTTAAATTTTATTTGAATACAATAACCTACTAAGTTGCTTAGGGCCTCACTAAGTCGCTGAGGCTGGTCTCCAATATGCAAACATCCTGTGCCAGCCTCCCAGGTTCCTGGGATCACAGGGATGTGCCACCGTGCCTAGCTGAAATGTTTCTCTTACAGCCAGACAATACAAAAGTAACTCATACTTACCCTCTACTTTCAGTTTGCCAAAGTCCTCCTTGACCGTCTTGCTTTTTCCTTAAAAATCACTGGATATTTCACATAGTGAAATATTTTAATCCACCTTTATTCTTACACTGTAGAAAATTGAAATCAGATTTATCAGGGCCTTTGTAATTCAATCCAAACCACAAGGATAACTCAGTTTAAGGCTGTTTTTGGGAAAACCTGGAAAGTATATAGATAGTATGGCAAATATTTAATTTCTTATTCTACCATAGAAATGATAATAGTTGATACATATTGCATACTTGGTTTAGCGCCCTGTGGTTTATATAGCATATTATCACATGTAATTTTTATTTATTTTTTTGGTAAAAGGAATTGAACATAGGGATGTTTAACCACTGAGCCGCACCCCAGCACTTTTTATTTTTTATTTTGAGACAGGGTCTCCTGAAGTAGCTTAGGGCCTCGATAAGTTGCTGAGGCTGCTTTGTACTTGTGATCCTCCTGCCTCAGCCTCCTGAGCTGCTGGAATTACAGGCTTGGACCACCACACCCTAGGTGCTAAATGCTGGTATTAATCAAACTCTGAAACTTACAGAGGCTGTGTGCAGTGCCCAGGGACACAAAGCTTGCAGGGACTGATTTGCCCATTATGTATAATTAGAATGCACCAATAAAGCATATGGGAATAACTGGTAAACAAAACCCACATTCTTCACCACTCACCGTCGTCCTTTCCTTTACCCTGGGATTATATTCTAAACTATTTTTAAAAAGTGTCCTTAAATGTTTAAATATTTTACATACAGATACTTAGAAATATAAATTAATGTTAAAATGTATACTTAAAGAAAAGCATGTTTGTGTTCATATTTGATAAAATGCTCCAGGTACCCTCTGTCCCCATCTCCCCTTTCAGGTCATAAAGAGTCCTCTTTTTATGAATGGCCTATCAAAGGGGTCAGGGTTGGGTAGCATTCTCCTCCAGTATTTCCATTTTTTTTTCTATTGTAGATGAATTATGTATGTGCCCTGAAGTAATTAGCAAAGACGTTGTTGTTCAGCTGAATTTTAAACTAATTAATCTGACCTAATTCCTGTCAAAAATAATTAGGATAAAATATGTCCTCCCTAAGCAACTCTTTGCAGCCAAGATGCTCACACACAGTATCTCTGGGGAATGCTCTTACTCAAATGGAGAGGATCATTTTCTTAATAGTTTTAGAGGAAATGCTAAAATGCTACCTGGTGATTTGCCACCTGCTCCTCATAACCTCCCCTTCTAAATAAGGCCACAAGGCTGAATGAACAGGGGGGTTCCGGTGTGAATGGGAAACCAGAACCTTTAACATAATATGGTGTCCTTTCCCAAAATAATAGCCTGTCCTCTCCCCAAAAAGCTTGTTGGAGGCTCATTCATTTTTTCTGTTATAAAATTGATCAAAGCACCTTCTGAACTTTCATCCCCACAGCCTACCTGCCTAAGGCAGTCTTTTCAAAATATTGTTAATGATAGAAAGGGACTGGTGACCCAGTGGCGCGGGAGGCTGAGGCAAGAGGATCACAAGTTCAAAGCCAGCCTCAGCAACTTAGCGAGGCCCTAAGCAACTTTAGGAGACCCTGTTTCAAAATTAAAAATAAAAAGGGGGGGATGTGACTGAGGTGTTAAGCGCCCCTGGGTTCAATCCAAGGTACCAAAGCAAAAAGAGAAAAAAGAAAAGGACCCGTGAAATGGCTGATGTGATTGTAAGTCCTAAGCTATATGTTTCCAGAAAGATAATTAAGAAAATGCAAATAAGCAGGTTTCCCAGCAGAAGCAGCTGTCAGCAAGTTGTGATGATCTGGAGATGCAAGACTGCAAGGGTTTGAGCAGGATCCTGTGTTCTGACTGCCCAGAGCCTTAACCCTGCTCAGAGCAGCAGCCTCTGCTCTGTGCCCCCTGACCTGCCCCTCTGATAGACAAAGGAGCCCCCCGGGAGAGGAGAACCCTGCAGGGCATATATAGCACAGCCGTGAGCAGGTCAGAGTTAATAATTTCCTTACTAAACCTAGGAACCCCCATGTTTTCAAGTCCTCCCTTCCCCACCTGCTTCCAAGTTAGTTTCTAGGCAACCAATAAGCTCTGAATTACATTAAGCTCTTTATTTCAAGACTGCAGCTCAGGAATTTGCTGCCTGTTTGTTGGCTCATTTACAGAGTCTGCAGCATAAACTTCGTTAATGCTGTTTCATCCTCATGACTTCAGTGACTTGATTCCGGAGCACACTACCTGGCCCTGTTTCTCATGTTTTAATCGTCCCAGTACTGCGACACCGTTTTATATGCAGATTATGCCAAAGGTGCTGGGGGCTCTCTTTTGGAATCACAGAAGCAGAATTCTACGATTTCCAGTTCTTGGTAATCATGCATCACTTTGGAATAGTCTATGAGGATGTTGAAAATCTCAAGGTCTCCTTTCTTGAATGGCTACCGCGTGTATAACTGACTTTAAATAAGACAGTGAAGAGACAAAATTATTCAGGGATAGTCCGAAAATGCACACCCCATTTAAGGTTCACTTCCACAACGATGATTTTGTTGTGAAAGAGAGGCTCTCGGAAATATTCTTTTGTTGATACATATTAAAGAAATCAAAGTTGTGATTTCAAATTTCACCGAGGACTGCTTGAGAATGACGATTCAACTTTTGGCAGAGCTACTCTGTTTTATTTTTAAGATATTGTCTTAAAAGCTCTGAGTAAATGTGTGTGAGAGATCTTATAAAGAGCTTTGGTAAATCTCTCTTAGTGTACCTATCTTTAATTCCTCACAGCTGAGGCAAAAAAAGAAAAAAAATCATAAATGTTTATTCTTCCTCTAATTTGTTTCTAATTTTTTTTTGTACCAGGGATTGAACCCAAGGTTGCTTAACCACTTTAACCACTGAGCCACATCCTCACCCCTTTTTATTTTGGGTCAGGGTCTTGCTAAGTTGCCCAGGGCCTCACTAAGTTGCTGAGGCTGGCTTTGAACTTGTGATCCTCCTGTCTCAGCCTCCCCAGCTTCTGGGATCACAGGTGTGCACCACCATGCCTAGCGATCATTCTCTAGTTTCTTAAAACTCAAAGCAGTAATCCACGGTAATGACACTAAGGGGGACGGTTTGCGGAGAAGAGAAGTAGACTCTTCTTAAAACACAAACTCCAGTCCAATCTCTTCTCTTTTACTTGCTTAACATCTTGCTGGTGGGAGTGGGGAAGGGGCAGAGGGCATCATGAATAAATAAGTTGAACAATGTCCGGGTGCCAGAGCCCCTGTCCACTGCAGTTTCATGGGCAAAATCTAGCAGTGCTGTTGCTAAGAAGGAGCTCCCCGCTGGGAGGAAGACTGCGTTGCCCAAACACGTTTGCATCTGCGCTGCCCTCTTCCTGGATTTCTTCAGTTATGTATGGGCAGAATGAAGCACACCATTCTCAAGTCCGACCTAGTCTTCCTGTGCCATCCATCATGGGCCTCCTTTGAATCTCCTGTCCAATCAGATGTCAATGATCACTGTACCTGGGGAAAACTGAGATGAACGGCAGAGCCTGCTTCATTATCAACCACGTGGAGCACTATTCTCCAGATCCCTGCTGATAAAACCTGCCGATGGGAAGTTGAGTGTAGTTCCAACAGCCAGCATCACCCTAACTTGTGAAAGTCATGCCTGGGACACTACGAGAGCATGATTGTGTTTAGTAGGACCATGACTGCTTTCGACTACCTACTATGTTCTACAAATATTCCAAAGGTTCGTAGATAGCTGAGGAAAGAACGGACTTTTTCGACTTGTAGGGAAACAGATTTAATTCAAACCATTGTAATAAATACATATCTTTAGCTGGGCGCTTGCAATCCCAGCATCTCAGGAGGCTGAGGCAGGAGGATTGCAAGTTCAATGCCAGCCTCAGTAACTTAGTGAGGCCCTAAGCAGCTTAGTGAGATTCTGTCTCAAAATAAAAAATAAAAAGGGCTAGGGATGTGGCTCAATGGCTAAGAATCCACGGGTTCAATCCCTGGTACCCACCCATCCCCAAACATAATACATACCTTATATACATGGAAAGAAGGACAAGAAAGTGATTTAGTTGCTATGGAGTATCTCATACAGAAGGATCTAAACTGCTCTAATAGTAGGCAAATTATTTTTATTTATTAATTATTAGTGGTATTATTCCCAAACTTTAGTTTGGATGAGAAGGCATCTGAATTTCATGTTATTCCCACAGAGGGAAACTGAGTCCACAAGTAGATTAGTCAACTCAGTGGTTAAACTAATTCTTAAAATGATTACATTTCCCCCCTTTGAGCCATAAGGGCATTTAGAAAACAATTCATTTTATTCTTCATTTTATAGAGAAGAAAAATATCTTTATAAAGCTAATAACATTATCCCTTTTAATATATGAAAAAATGTACTGTGGATCAGGAATGGTGCTAGTGCAGATGTATTAACCCTTTTTAATTATGAAATGTAACATACAAATATAGGTCCGTGATGAAAGATAGATTAGTGATTTATCTCTCTCTCTCAGACACACACACACACACACACACACACACACACACACACACACACGTGATTCTAACCAGGTCAAGAAACTGATGGTTGCTTGCTTCCCAGAACAGCTCAGCAGCCAAGGCCAATGCTAGCTCCCTTCCCTCCCATCTCCCTGGGTTATCTCACTTTTCCTTTTAGTTTTACTACATTAGTATGCATACAAACACAAACTTCCTGGATTTTAGTATTTTTTTTTTTTGCGGTTCAAATACTCTGACTCATAGCAGTATATACTCTGTCTTTCTTTACTCAGCTCTTCATTTCTAGCGTTTATTCACGTTCTTGTTGGTAGCATGCCATGTGTGTATGTGTGTGTGGGGTGGGGGAGCGGTTGCTGGGCATTAAACCAGCACCTCATGCATGCTAGGCAAATGCTCTTCCACTGAGTTACTTCCTCAGCCCTGGAATGAGGGCCTTTTTCATTCTGTTATGTAAATAAGTCATTCTATTTCTCTCTATGAGGATCATGCAGTTTAACTGTTTTGGTGACATTACCAAGCAAGAGCCCACCTTGGAGCTGAGGCAGCTACAGCAATCCTCAGCCAACAGTTCTTAAGATCACACCAGTGAGATTCCAGACTTGTTGCTGAGAGCAGGAGGCATGAGTTTCGAAGCAGGGTCAGAAGAGGAGGATAGGGGACTTGCTCAAAGGAGAGAGTACATTCTCTCAGAAAGGAGAGAGTCAGTGGACCCCTCTGCCCTACAGTTTCATTGGGGGTCCTGGGAAGTTTTCAGAGTCCAGTCCAGGTCCACCTCTTGACTTCTGATTGACAGCAGGATGACATCAGACTTTCAAGTCCCTGCTACACAAGGTCGTATCCCATTGAGGAGGATTTTCTAAAGATCCAGGGCAATTTTGGGTCTCTTTGACCCACACTAACTGGTTCTGATTGGATCTTGTTCTTACCGATTTTATGGTTGGGGGCTTTGCTTCTGTTCATCCTGTCTCCCTGAGTTCAGGAATCTGGTATGTGTATGGGACACAGCAATCCCTCCCCAGCCCCACCTTCAGGATACATGCATTCTTTCTGGGAGGGAAGAGTTCTTGGGTCTGCATTTCTGCTGCAGATAGCAGGTTATTTGCTAAGGAATGGAACATATTCTACTGACTTAAGCAAGACAGGGCTGCAGGTAAATTGCTTTTCAAAAGAAAGCATGAGTAGGTCTGCACAGTGGATCTAGTTTATAGAAACATCTCCTTGGCCTCTTGTTCCCATGACTCCCCTGTCTGTTACTTATCAGTATGAGTGCTGTTTGGTCATGAAACTGCCATGAATACCATGTTTCTAAATATATATATATATATATATATATATATATATATATATATATATAATCTTTTTCTTAGCCCATATGTACATATTTCCATTTTTTAATTCATACATTTAAACTTTGTTACATATATCAGGTAACTACTCTTCTTTAGACTTATTCAGATTTTTTTTGATGAAAAAATATAGGGAATGGTGGAACCACATACTTGATTGCCTGATTACGTTCTCAGTGATTTTTCATTTGGTATTTAATAGATTAAGCTGATTCCAAATTGTACCATTGAAGCAAAGATATACAGAAACCACACCATTGGTATCTTTAGAGTGCAATTATTCATGCTTCACTTATTTAACTATTGGCACCAAGAGTGAAACGCAGGGCATTCTTCCTTCTTTTAAATCAGCTTTACCAGTTGTGTTGCATTACTTCTGCCTTTTTATCAAGCCAAATTTTCCCTACATCATGGTATATGCTGTTCCTTTTGTTTGAAACATTCTTTTATAGCCTTGCATATTATAACCTTGCATATATAGCTCATTTATTTCTTCTTTCTTTTCTTCTATTTCTTTTTTTTTTTTTTAGTGAATGTTGAATTTTCTTCTTTTTATTGGTTCAACATAGTCTTACATTATTGGAAGGAATCATCGTTACATATTCATGCATATATGGATATCGACAAAGTAAGCTAAGACCTATCCTAGTCCAGGGTCTCCCCATTTTGACCACTCCCTGCTCCTATGTCTCCTCTATTTAACCCTCATGTTATAGAGAGAACTAAGCCTATGCATGTGTATTAATTATTGAATTTTATGATTCTTTTTGCCTGCCTATGTGTAGTTGGGCTTCTCATGGGAGTCAAGGGTTCCCAGCTGCATTGATAACCCCCCTACTTCCTCTCTCACCTCCCTGTTCCCTACCTTTCTCCCCATAGCTTCATAGCTATGGAACCCCTGCTTATGTAAAAATTCACCTATGTTGAGTTTATTTTTGAGCTTAGCTAACTTTCAATCTGCCTTAGATATTACTCTATTTTCCACAGATGAGAGAAAACATTAAGCCCTTAAGTCTCTGAGTTTGGGATATTTCACTCAGCTTAATTTTTTTCATCTCCATCCATTTGGCTGCAAATGCCATCATATCATTGTCACTAAAAGCAGAGTAGAACTCCATTGTATTTATATACTATAGTTTTGAATCCACTTGTCCAGTGAGGGGCATCTGGGTTGGTTCCATAGTTTAGCTATAGTCAATTGAGCTGCTATAAACATTGCTGTAGCTGTGTCTCTGTAGTATACAGCTCATTACATGGTTTTAGCACAACTTACAAGACTCCCCTGACCATTCTACCTGCCAAGTCATTCTTTCTTACATTACCTGTTAGAGAAGCCATCACTATCAGTAGTTAACTGGTGTGTGTGTGTGTGTTTAAGCCTTCCCTTTCTTATATGCCAGAAATGTCAAAACCAGGAATCATATCTCCTTTTCTAAGCAACCTATTTCCTGTGTCTGGAACATCTGGTTCATAAAGGGTGCTCAGTAAATGTCTAACAAGAATGGAAGAAACAAAGGAAGGGAGGAAGGGAGAAAGAGGAGGGAGGAAGACAGGACAGGAGGAGTATAGAGACTATCCACGGGATTGAAAAATTTTGTAATGGTGCATGACAGGTGTGCATGAAAAAAGATTTGTACACTCAGATCTTCTAAGGAAACTGCAAGGAATCCAAAATGCACCCACCATTAAAGTCTAGAAATGAGCAGGAAGCCCAATGTTTCAGTCTATTCGTTCTGCACAGTAAAGCAACCAGAGACCAAAGATGCAAGAGTGTGTGACCATCATTCCAATTTTCTATATATCTCTGTGCCAAGCTGTATATACATGAATTCCAAACTGTCTGACTAATATGCATCTCAAAGAAACAATCTGAGTCAAAAGAGACCCCAGGGTTACTAGCCATGGAAACAGAGGAGGGAGGGTATGGTCATTAGATCCTGCTGTCAAAGAACAAAGGAGGAACACACACATTTACCAAATAAAAAAGAAGAAGAAGAAGAAGAAGAAATTCAGCAGGCAGTGTTTCATATTCATTCAGAGGAAACTGGATGGAATCCAGAGTTTAATGCGAGCAAGGCAATTGGGTAACCCTGGGAGAATGCGTTGTCTTGGCAGGCTCTCCGAAAGAGCTTCTGTTTATCACTGTTGTGTGACAGACAGAAAATGTCGATGTTTACAAGGGTCCATGAGGATGCATAGTCAGATGGGACTAAGAGTGCTCCCAGAGAGGCACAGAGCAGAAAGCATAAATTCTAGGAGTTGACCAGTGTCAGCAATAGCATAAATGTCTATTTTATGCATAATGAGGCCAGTACTCTTATAGGCAGATTCAATAGGAATGCAATAAAACACCTGTGGTTATAGACGAGAAACTGTTTAATATCCAGAGTCACAAACTGATGCTGTAACAATAGCAATTTCTATTTACTGAATCAATAACTATTTCCGTTCGTTTAGAATGATTCCCTTCCCCTATATGAAGAAACTTTAGTTTTGTCATGTTGGCTAGTAAGGGAAATGACTCATCATATAGACGACTTGGTGGGAATATAAAGTAAGAAAAGGAGGGCGTGAACTGAGTTCTGCAGATATCAAATCCCTTTTCTAAAGTCATTGCTGGGGAAATGGCCAAATAGAACAACCCAGGAAGTCCAGGAAAATTATATGGGAGAGTTGTCAATAGATTGCAGAGGAAAAATATATGAGTGTTCCTGGGCACACACAGGAAGATGACTTTGATGCCATGACAGTGACATCTAAATGGAGCAGAGAAACTGGGGCAGAGAGCTGCCTCTCATTTGTGAGAACTCAGAGGGGAGAGTTGCACTTAGTAATTTTGCTTGGCAATGAACTTAATACCTCCCTCCACTTTTCCCTATTTGAAAAAAAAAAGTGCAAAATTAGACAGGGAAGGAGAGCTAGATCATCCTCCTGTGGTTGGCTCGGCACTCTGCAGTTTTTATATATCACTTTCCAAGGACTAGGATGTCACAAGTGGAGTTCATTTTGCTATCTTGTGAAAGGACTTTCAGTTTACCCTGTGATTCACAGGAAGAGCAGGTCATGGATTCCTGATCTCTGAGGGCCAGAAGGACCCCCAGGAGTACTTTGGGCCTCCAAACCCTGGTCTATGTCTGGACTGGTCGCAAGCTGCCACACTTGATGGACCTGGCACGTGGAATGAGCATTAAGGTTCAGGAGTTGTGTTGAGATTCTTCTCTAAGGTTCCTGTCCTTATTTCACAGACTTTATTTCTGGCTTTGTGGTTTTGAGTTTTATGTTTGTTTTTGTTTTTATAGCAGGGATTGAACCCAGGGGTACTTAACCACTGAGTCACATCCAGAACCCTTTTTAAATCTTATTTTGAAACTGGGCCTCACTTAGTTGCCTATGGTCTCACTAAGTTACTGAGGCTGGCTTTGAACTTGAGATCCTCCTGCCTCAACCTCCCCAGCCACTGGGATTACAGGCATGTACCACTGCACCAGGCAGTGGGGCTTTTGAATACCAGACTTTTATCTTGGGTCAGAGCTGTTCCACACTTACAATTCATGGGGGTGATACAAGCTCACAGAGTCCCTAGACTCATCGCTGCTGTGTTCCTAAGGAAGTTCGTGAGGAAGCAGCAGTCTTCCTAATTCATACAAAGGTGTTAGTTCATTTGGCAGTAGGGCTTCCTGGAGCATTTATTCTTACCCACCAACTCAGACATAATGGACTTAGGCAAGCATTGTGTATATTGCAATATGCACTCTAAGTATAAATTTGTACTATTTTTCTATCTTATACTCTAAGGTCTGGGTGCATTGAACTGTGGGTGTACCTATTATCTATTTTTGATAAGAAACCACTCCAAGGGGCTGGAGCGGTGGCTCAGAGGTTCTGGCACTTGCCTGGAATGTGCAAGGACACAGGTTTCAACGCCAGCACCATGTGCACAGCTAAGTGTCAGAGCAACGAAAGCCAAATGAAAAACTAAACAAATTTGATTCTCTCTTTTCTCACTGTCCCTCTCTCTTAAAAAAAAAAAAAAAAAAGGAAGAAAAAGAAAAGAAAAAAAGGAACCACTCCAAAGCATAGTGACAAAAAACATGGTAATCAAGCTGGGCGCAGCGGTGCACACCTGTAATCACGGCAGTAGGAAGCTTAGGGAGGAGGATCACAAGTTCAAAGCCAGCCTCAGCAACTTAGCAAGACCCTGTCTCAAATTAAAAAAAAAAAAAAAAGAGTGCTGGGGATGTGGCTCAGTGCTTAAGCACCCCTGGGTTCAATCCCTGTATAAAACACACACACACAGAGTAATCATTGAATCTAAATTTGAGGTTCTTCCCCATCCTGTACTTCAGACGAGGGCAGCGTGACAAGAAGCTGCGAGTCCACCTTTAAGACGGCCCACTGGCGAGGAGGGTGCGATGGAACTGGCTGTTGGTGGTGAACTCAGTCCAAACAGTGGGGCTTCATTTTCTGTGAGCTTCTTGTTTGGGTTTCTTAAAGCATGATGGCCTCAGGGCCCTCAAACGACCTAAATAATAGCTTTTGGCTCCTGAAAGAGTTTCCTGAAGGAACCAGAGAGGAACTCTGACCTTTTTGATCTCTCTGCACAGCTTTTATTCTGTCATAGTTATAAATCCATTTAGATTCAATAGAAATGACCGTGGACCTTCATCTCCCTATACAGGAAGCGTCAAAATTCTGTTATAAGAAGAGCAGGTAGTTGTGACCATTTTGGAAAAAAAATAATCAGCCCCAACTCTCATTTCTTCTTTGCCTACCTGTCTGATTCAAAATTGCTACTCAATAAGGACTTGCCCCTTGAGTAAATAAATTCATTGGATGGAAACAAACAAATAAATCTACATCATTACCCACTTTCTGCCCTTCCTGAACTGTGACCACTGTTTGGTATAAAATTTGTGTCTTGGTTTGAACTTGAACTTGAACTTTCTCATACGGGCATTTGCCTTTGTATTTCTACAGTTGATATTGGAGTCTCAGTCTCCCTTAGAGACCAAGAAATGATCACAAGGAAGGATTCATTCTGCCTTGGAGAGTAGCAATTTGAAGAAATGAGCTAGGATTTGATTATAAAGATTTATCAAGTCATCAAAGAATATTATAAGAGGAAAATAGTTCTGAAAGAGGAAAATAAGTGATGATGAAGCAGTATAGTAGAGATGAAGGAAATAATAGGCTGACAAGTGATCCGGACGCTTCTGGGTAAAACAGCAGCCAAAAGAAACATCAGCAGAAACATGTTTAATTAATGAACAGCCACAGAAGAGGTGCTCTAAAAAGATTAGAGATAGCGATTGAGGCTGAGCCTCCTGGGAAGTATTGGATGACTGAAGTACTTCTGTGCGTGATGTGATTAAAATAATCAGCGAGAACATGGAACATCGAATCATGAATTTAAAAGATTTAGTGTCCCCATCTAACGCTGTAGCAAACATCAAACTGTAATTTCGGATTCGGCTTACAGTACGGGGAAGACCACCAACATAATGGATCTTTTTAGAAGTCATTGTCTTTTGCCCTCTCCCGTTGCAACCTGATATATTTCTGCCCATCAAGATTTTGAGTTCTGAGGCTGTAGTATAGATAGCATATTCAGAGAAAAAAATATGACTTCAACTGTGTGACTTAGGATCAATTGAAGATGCTGAATTTCTTGTCTATATCATCAGTAATTATTTTTAAGGGAAATGAGGAAAACAGTTGGTCCAATCTAGTTTGTAAGTGGAAGCTTGGCCATCAAAGTTCAGAACAGAAATGAAAGAGGCTCAGTTTCTCATGTTTCTTTTGACGACGTCACAGAGAGCAAGTGTTCCTTGGATTCTTCTAGAATGGTAGCTATTTTTTGAGCTATCATGGAAGTTGGAAGAAAACAAATTTGCCTCCTTTGTTACTTTCATAACTTCCTTTTATAAATTTTTTGTTAAAGAGTGTGGAGTCACATACACATGGTGTTAGTGTTCAGGCTTCTGAGAACATCAATGAATGTGAGGGTAGTGTAATTCCCATGTTATCTGCCTGGACCCATCTGCTTGCTGTCACAGTGGGAATGACCAGTAACTACACATCTCCCCTTAAGTCACTGGCTATAATAAATAAACAAGTTGTGGGTCTGAGGGAAAATGTGCTTTTCGAATATGATAAAATTTATCCTTACTTCATTGTGAATTGAGAAATAGTGTTCTCACTGCCTTTTTAAAATCCATAGGCCAGGCACAGTGGTGCACACCTGTAATCCCTGCAACTTGGGAGGCTGGGGCAGGAGGATCACAAGTTCAAGGCCAGTCACAGCAACTTAGTAAGGCCCTAGGCAACATAGTGAGACCCTGTTTCAAAATAATAAAACTAGGGATGTGGCTCGGTGGCTAATTGCCTCTGGGTTCAATCCATGGTACCAAATAAATAAATACTTCGAATGCTCTTGGTTTAGTGTCAGATTCTCTATGAAGGATTTCAAATCCAATATGACTAAATTCATAGTCTCAGTAGTCAAAGATCTTGTGCATTTGGAATCATTTTAAAATAAATATTGCTTTATTAGTAGAAAGTGAATATATGTTCTGTTATTTATGAATAAATTGGAATTAAAAAGTAAATGTATGCTTTGATTGGCAAAGTTCAGACACTCAGATTAAGGTACCTGAAGCAGGCTGGGTATGAGTCTTTCCGTATCAACACTTGTGATTGCAGACACAGCAACCCTTGCAATACTCCATCATCATGATATAACAATATACTCTTCAAAATGAGTGTTGTCTTGGTGGGGAGGGCCCAATAACAATGCTGTCAGTGTGTGAAGGTGATCGTACAATAATGGAAAAAAAACCAGATGGAGCTGTGGCTATAACTGAGAGGCTGATCCAGGAAACTCAAGTATTATTTCTTAATTCTCACCAGGGCCTTGTTCACGGCTACCATCTTTTCTTAGACCTAATAAGCATTTGTAGTTTGATTGTTATTTTGGCGGAAAGACTGTAAGCAACTTGCTTTCCACTCTGGGACCAGGTACAGGGCATTGCTGCATAGTAAGCACTTCTGTCGTTTCTACTGAAGGATTAAAAGCTGCCATTTAGGGGAAGGGGTCCACATTGAACTTTAATGGGTGCAGTGCCCGGATCATTCCCCAGCTCGGAACTGAGGTCCTCAAGCTGAGTGCGGATGTGCCTTCTCTCCGGCTGCAGCCATTGGAGTCTAATTCAGGATTTCTTTGCTCTCACCTTTCCTTCTCACTTGTCTCTGTCCTCTTCATTTTTCTCGCCCAGGCATTCTTGGCTTGCATGCTGAAAAGCCCTCAAGAGCCTCTTTAGTCATCTGGTAGAAACGTATGACTAAAGTCTGGCAAAAAAATCATAATACAATCTAGCAGACCATCTCATCTTTCAGTTGGTGGCCTGTCCCTCCAGGGTAAAGAGTAAACATTTGGCTGGACCAGGTTGTCTCTCAAAAAGGAGAAAAATGACTTTCTCTGTTCACTTTATGTTTCTCTCCTTAGAGGCTTCTGAAGCAAGACTATCTGCACCACGGCTTGCCATGTGAGCTCTCCCCCCCAATCCCTTGGGTATGTCCAGCAGCATCTGCAGTGGCAGTTTGCTCAGGGAAGAGAAGGACCTCAGCAGAGTCTCTTGGACATATTCACTCTATTTAACCATTTGAAGCCAAGGGTTGGGGGAAACAAAGAAGAAAAACAATAATAAATTTGGAATGCTCCACCATCTCACTTTTTGGACCCAGTGCTATGGAATGTTGCTCATGTGACTTGAGCTCTCAATATCTCAGTTCCTTTATTGATGAAATAAGGTCATTGTGTTTGCTGAAGTGATATGTTTTTTTTTTTGCAAAGCTCTAGGTAAAGTATCCATTAGTATATGAGTAAACATACAGACCCTCCCCAAATAAGAATTGAATACTTGCTAAGAAATGCAAAATAAAATTTCACCCATCAAAATAATCCCTTAATCCCTCACAATCTGCCAAAATCCGAAATCATAGGATCTCCTTGACTAGCATTAAAAAAAAAAGTCAAGTCTGATCTGAATGCAGTCATAGAAAGTTTGCCAATAATGTTAAAGGATTCCAAATCAGAGCCTCTTGTTTCCTGTAACATGGTTTTACTTATTCTAAGCAGCATTTTCCAGAAAGACACTAGCATATTTGGTACCTCTCAGGTCTTTTTAAAAGGGTACTTTAAAAATATCTTTTTTCTCAATATCCATAACACAAGGGAAGGTGAGACTCTCACAAGCTTAACAGAAGAGATAGAACAGAAACTTTTTTTTTCTCTCTAAATAAAGAACTTATTTTCATGGTGCCTGGTCTCTCTGACCTAAATTGCAGTAATTCAGTATGTGTGAAATTACCTTTTCTAGGACAAGAAGATCATAGCAGAAAAAGGAGGGAAAAAAATGACGGCAGAGATGAGAAAAAATATATACAGTATAGAGAAGAGTTCAGGCTGGCTGAGAAAGAACCTGAGACTAATAAGAAACTAAATAGTAATGACAAAGTGAACCCAGGAAGAGAAGCCTATTAACAGGAGGGGTTCACAATTATCTCCACTGGGCAGCCACGTTTAAGGGGGCCGGAAGGTCTTTTAAGAAGTAAAATAAAATGGTTTTGAGGACAAAGAAATGGCATGTAATTGAGTTCTCCATTTCCGGAGCTTATTTTATTAAAGTTTTTTATCACTTTCACGTTCATGACGATGGCCTAGCAGATTTATTTCTGTAATTAAATGGTTTGTTATTTACCCGCAGAAATAAAGCTGGCATAAAAAGATCCACGATCACTAACGTAGTGCAGACTTTATGAATTATTAGTAAGGACTGATGAATGGGATCCTTCCTTATTTCTTTCCACACAGGTTTCCCATTTGTGTCTTGGTTCTGAACACTGGCATCGGATCAGAAAAAGCTGGTTGTCTGTGACCATTCATGGTTCATTTTTTTTTTTGTTCCCCCTTCTTTGGCTTCGGTACTGTCAGTAAAATATCACAGAATAGAGTTGGAGCTCTGGCTCAGCGGTTACAGCCCTTGCCTGGCACCGCAGGGATGTCAGTTCAAACCCAGCACCATGCATACAGCGAAGTGTTGGAGCAATGAAAGCCACGTGAAAAACCATATAACATTGATTTTCTCTTTCTCTTAAAAAGAAAGAAAGAAAATAAATAAATAGATATCAGAGAATACTGTCTTTCCACAACGCTGGGGTCAGCACCTGATCAGTGTGAGCTACGGTCACAATATTATCCCTGGCAGGTGTTCCATGGTTGGCTGGATTTTGTAAACTGGCCTTTAATGTGTGGGAGCCTCCAGGTTGGGGTTGGAGTTCCATATGTGAGGCGGATGCTGTATGCATAGGTAGGTTCTCCATGACTCGGCCTGATACAGACTTGACAATTTTTTTTGTGGTAAGGAAACTTTTAGAAGATAACCAAGCCAACTCTGAGGCTGAGGGACTTTGGAATTATTAGACCCAGAAAGCTCTCTACTTGGGATAGAAAACACTGTAAAGTAATTCTGCAGCCTTCTTGGCAGGAAAAGGAGATGAAAGCAGGATTGCTAGGTTGAACATCCACAATAAATCTCTGCTGAGCTTTTCCAACCATGATACACCTTTTGAGTTTGTTTACATAATACTGCTCATAAAATTTACCAGTCAGCCAAATTCAGTATGAGAATGAGGGATAAAGGAACATACAGTTTTCAGTTTCAGATGCTTGATAAACCTCTAACAAATTGGAGACATTGGACCTTGCAGAATTAGATATTTTATTTATTTCTTCGATCTTGTAGTCTTCTATTGTAATAGGCATAGAGTAGTTGGAGAAGGAGGCAAAGTTTTGAGCTTTGCATATAAAGAAAAGTGAAGACGAGAACAGAAGAATTGTTGATATAGTCAGTTTGCTCATATCAGTCAGGATACGTAGGGTTCTGTTGCATTAAAAGAAGTCCTCAACCATCAGTGGCTCCGAATAACAAAGATCTTTCTCATGCCAGGTGACCATCTTGGGTCAGCAGGATTGCTTGGTTCCCGTTATCTGTACTCCAGGACACAGGTAGGTGGACACTCTGCTCTTTTGAATATCATTGTCACCTTGGCACATATAAGGGAAATTGAGCCTGCAATCACTCACCTGCAATTCCAGCAGTTCGGGAGGCTGAGGCAGGAGGATCGCAAGTTCAAAGCCAGCCTCAGCAACTTAGCAAGGCCCTGAGCAACTTAACAAGACCGTGTCTCAAAATAAAAGTAAATAAATAAATTTTTAAAAAAATGGGCAGGGGATGTGGCTCAGTGGTTGAGTTACCAGAATTCCATCCCTGTATACACACTTACACATACAAAAATGAATTGTGCTCCAATGCCTAAGGATTTTTCTTACGTGTCATAGGTCTAAGCAAGTCACCTGGAGAGCCAAGGTCCAAGTCATTAAATATCACAAGAGCAATCCTACTATAGGTTCAGAATGACAAAAAGCAGGGAATATTGTAAATAGCCCTAATAACTAACTCAACCTAAGACCCATCTTTCCTTGATTGACAAAGTTGCTCAGGGTCCTAAACCCCACCTTATAAAAAAATCCCTTACTGTTTCAGATTATCCCAACAAACATCAGTGAATTGGGTAAAGGCTATGGCTTCAGAAATAGGCTTTTGGTGCTAAAGGAATCTTAGAGAATATTTGGTCTATCCCCTCACTTGACAGATAAAAGTGAAGAAGGAAATGTGGACTCAATATGTTGTATTACTTATCTAATGGCAGAAATAGAGTTAATTAGGGTCAAAGGTGAGATCTCATTCACAGAATCTTTTCTGATAAACTGCATGGATACTATACCAATAAGGGCAGTATCTGAAGAATAATTTCTACACAGAGGCAAAGCATTTTCAATGTCTTTTCTGGTGCCATGTTAAGTGTGTTTATATTCTAACACTTACAAACCCTTTTTGTTATAAGTTCATGGGAATTGGACATTCAGATTTTATTAACAATTATGTTCCTGGCAGCAGGAATAATATCTGGCATATTGCAGGTGTTAAAATAATATTTGTTGGATTTCTCTATTTATTTGTTTGGTTTTTGCAAATCCATTTAGCCTGCTAGCTAGTGAATTCAAGGCCAGTTTATTTTATTCATCCATGTTGAATCAGGGCTTTAATCAAATGCCTGGCCAGTAGCATTTGGTTAAATATTATGATGAATGAATTAATAAAAAGAATAGTAAGATATCATTGATTTGAGCTAATTATGGTGCTGTGGTCTGATGTGCTAGAAGACTAAACTGTATTTTATTTCTCAAAGAAATCTGACTTAATTGAAGTGCATATAAATGATAACAAAAGCCTAACGATGTCACTCAAAATATTCTCTTCTTAAAATATCTAGCCTGCATGCAAAATTTACGTGTCCATTTTTAAATGGAGTAATGTTCTCATTGATTATTAAATAAATCTTTCTCAGGCTTTATTAGTGCATTATTATAATTGGGTTCATATTCACATGTGCATGGAATTTAAATAAATCCTTTTATCCTAAAAAATGCCATTGGTCCCATCTTAGATATGTTTGAATGATTCAGAATTCTCAGCTAGGCTGATTTTTACAGTGGACTTAATTTTAATTTATTGTAATTATTTTATCTTTAAGCTGCTTCATGCATACTGAAATGTAGTATTCTTAAGTATTTATTATATTTTTCTTTCTTTTGTTAAAGAGAGAAGGATAGCAAGAGAGAGAGAGAGAGAGAATCAATTTTTATTGAGTTTTTCACATGGCTTTCGTTGCTCTGACACTTAGTTGTGTACGTGGGTGCTGGGGTTTGAACCCATGTGTTTGTGCATGCCGGGCAAGCGCTGTAACCTCCAAGCCACCGCTCCAGCCTCTACAATTTTCTTTTTGGTATGTCTTTTTTTCAAAGTATATCAACTGTCCATTCCTTTCTCAGAAAAACATTCAGAGTCCAGGTCAAGTGTTGGGTTAACTCACACACAAAAATTAAAATATAGTGTAATATCAAAGCCCAGTGAATATGGGTTTCCTCCAACCCTCTGCCTCGTTTTCCTTAATGTTGCTTTGACATCCAGCAAATTCGATTTGAAACTTCTGCTTGTTTTCTCTGAGCAGCATGTGCCCTCTAGGAATGCATTGGTTCAGTACTGTATGTGTTGAAATGTGTGTGTGTGTCACGGGGCTGGGAGAGGAAGATTATTTAATACTTTTTTATTTCCCAGTTGAAGTAAGTTAAAAAGACGAAGAACTGATATAAAAGGTAGAATAAGCTTGGCTTCCATGGGATTGCCTGGAGCAAACAGCACTGTTAGCATCCACAACCAGGAAGACAAACTCTTCTTTGAAGCTGCTGGAGAAGCTCGCTCCACATTCTATTCAAGAGAAATGGCGGAGACCTACCCGACAGGTGACATTAGACAGCGTGAGACCAAACTTCATTCAAGCATCTAAATTTTCCTCCCGTTTCTCCACTTTACCTCACCTCTATACCAGCATTCCTCTTCTTATTTTTCTTCGAAATCTTTGCACTCTGTCAGGCTGATTTTAGCTTTCTTTTCACTCTCTCACCGTTCCTCACCTTCTCCAGCACACATACACACAGCCTGTTCTTACGTTCACAAAAGTATGTCTCTGGTCACTTCGGTGTGGATTCTTATCCTTGCTTCATTCAGAAGTGTAAAATAATAGATGTCCTTGTGCAAAGCAAACGAGACTGCTAATTCCAGAGGAAGACCTTTTTTCATTGCCACACCCACTGGAATAGGTGTCCTGCTCTGTATCGAACTTTGTCCCACACTTGCATGAACATATTCATTGATTTAGTCAACAAATATTTATTGAGCAACTACAATGTGATGGACGTTTTCCAAAAGAGGAGCTTGATATTTAATCATGGTTTTCAAGTTCATGGTTTGTTTGACCAAAAACTCAGCCAATATTAGGGCATGGCAAAGGCCACCAGGGTTGTCATTGTTAGTATTGGGAGGAGTGGCTGCTGATGGTGCTAAGGGAAGGGGCCAGCACCGCTCCACCTGTGTGCTCGAGAGAGAAACTACCGTAAGCAGTCACTTTGCCATTGGATACTTATTTCTAGCCTGAAAGTCAAATCATAAGGATTCGTGGGTGTCCTAATAGTAAATAAACTAAACCATCAGACTCAAGAGGAATAATAAGAAGTCCGCGTTGCAACAGATTTCAAATTTATAACATCCAGAGTCTTCATTTAATGTATGAGAAAACTAAAGAACACGTAGAGAAAGAGCTCCTCAAATCTTTGTTGTTGTTGTTTTTAAAGAGAGAAGGACAGTGAGAAAGAGAGAGAGAATCAATTTTCGTTGAGTTTTTCACATGGCTTTTGTTGCTCTAACACTTAGTTGCATACATGGGTGCTGGGGTTTGAACCTGTGTACTTGCGCATGCCAAGAAAGTGCTGTAACCGCCAAGCCACCGCGCCAGCCCCATTCTCCCCAAATCTTGGTGGGATTCTCTAGCTTTAGAACTTTCAATCATGGTCCTTGTTGGTGGAAATATATAAATAAATACAAAATATATAAATAAATATAAATAAATAATATATAAAAGTAGAATTAGTGAGTCTAAAAAGGATAATTCTGGCCCTCCTCACTATTTAACATATCAAAAGATGTTCCCTCCACCTTTAAAATTATCCAACTAAACTACTTTTCTAGGTAGTTCGTGTGGTTTGAATATGAGGTGTCCCCCAAAATCTCTCGTGTGATGATCATTTCAATGAGGTGAAATGATTGGGTTATGAGAGCCTCAACCCAGTCAGTGAGTTAGTCCCCCATAGGGATGAACTGGCTACTGGAGGCAGGTAGGTGTGGCTGGAGGAGGTGGGTCATTGGGGTTGTGCCTTTGGAGCGTGTGTTTTGTACCTGGGTTGGAATTTCTCTCTCTGCTTTCTGGGGCCAGACCTTGAGCTGACTCCCTCTGCTAGACTCTTTGCTACTGTGCATCTTTGGATAAATCTTTGATGGTATGTTCAAATGCCATGCATGAACCACCAAGCCCTCACCTTCTGCCTCACCTCTAGCCTCAGGAAATGGACCCAGCCTCCTGTGGACTGAGACCTCTCAAACCATGAACCCCCCAAAAAACCTTTCCTTCTAAAATTGTTCTTGTTGGGTCCTTTAATCCCAGCAATGAGAAAGCTGACTGCACCAGTACTATTGGGGGTGGGGGAGGCTCTACACAGAATCTAGAAAATTTGGGGAGTAATCAGACCCTCTCTCATCTCTTTTAAATGAGTATTAAATTATTTGTTAATCTGATCTGAAAGCTGCTTTCATCTGAATTACTTAAATAATTGAGGGAAGGGGTGAATTTCCCTAGCCCACATTATCTGAATGATCCGTGTCCACTAGACTCAGCTGACAAAAGCCAGTCCTGGTGGCCCCCAGATAGTCGGCATGCACTAGTTAACATGAACGCCCTTTTAAAATATTTTGTGAAGGGAGTCACATGCACATGAATGCCCTGTTGGTGCAGAAGAACTGACTTATCTGTGGGGGTAGTGTTAGATCATCTGGGGTGGCTGAAGGACAAATTGAAGGGGGAAAGCTACACAGGATCATTCAGGAAGGATTCCAGTTGGGAACGGCACTCACTCAGAGGGGCTTCACAATATTAGATGTCATGGACACACGTTTCAGCTGTCCCCAGCAGGGGCTTTTCTTACTGGGGAACCTATTCTGTGTCTTGGTAGATGTTGGTTTACTTCCTCCTCTAAGGGGAGACATTCAACCACATCCCTCCTCTTGGAATTTGTGTCTTGTATCTAAAGGCGTTAGCTCCTTGGCTGGGAGGACAAGGTGGGAAAACTAACTTTATAAAATAAGCACATAAGCATTTACATACATCCACACAAATGTATATGAAAGATAAAGTAATTGGGGTGGTAAAGATGGTTTTAGAGTTGAAATGGAAGCCATGGGAGTTGCTGCCAAATTTGCAAATAGCCTTAATTTGAGGTTTTTACCACCTTGCATCTAATTTGGTGGATGGATTTTGGTCCCAGTTTTGATCCTGGCTTTCTACCTGGGTGAGAAAGGGAAGTTGCTCAGAAGCAGCAGAGGAGCCCTTAGCCACACTGAATAGGGGACCAGAACACGCCTTAGTCTAAGAAGCTGAAAGGCTCTTGTACAGACACGAGCTTTTGCAAGCCTTAAGCTCTCAGAGATGGCATGATAAGTCAGAAGTATCAAAGGCAGGCAGAAAGAAGGAGCCGGGTGGCCAAACTGCACGGGAAGCATACTTGAAAACCTACTAATAAGATTATCAGTCATCTCTCCAGCAAGGTATCCATTTTCTTTTTTCATTAAAATCCCTGATATTTCTCCATGCTCAAAAATCATTTTTAATAAAATGGTACTTCAGCTATCAGACTAACGTGTCTGATATCACATCATATCAACTACGTCAGGCAGAACACACAAACACATCGTCCTGTTGGGACTCATCCTTTTAAGCTGCCAAGATTGAACACTTTATAGCCTAAATGTGGAAACATTAGTATTTTATCCTTATATCTAACTTTTGATGTGAGTGTCTGCATTTCTATTTTAGAGATGAAGAAGCTGTTAGATCTGGTCCCTCCAAGAACCCTTAATAAGAGGAGGTGTCAGTACTGAAAGTCTAGTTCTGCTAACACCAAAATCTGTCTAATTCTTCGTAATCTATATTGTTTAATCTGTAGCGGGGAAATGACCAGGCATTAATATTTCATTTGTATATGTATACATACATGTATATGTGGATTGACATGAAAACATATGTACTTACAGTTAATTGTGTATAGGTATCTCCTAATATTTATATGAAGGAAGATAGTTTATTTGTTTTATCTTTACTCTTGCACTTTAATTCCAAATAGGAAATAGGATGAGTCTTCTCATTTTTTTGTGGCGTTCAGCATACAACCTCTTTCATGGATGTAGGGAACTCTCTACCTAAAAGCCTGTCTGCCCCCTTCACAGCTAAAATGTCCAGATGTAAGTTTTCCAACTTACATATCAACAGGGGTGTTTTTATAGTCCCTGGCCCAATTGCCAACATGCTAGAAGTCCTGGAAGACTCCCAGATTGCTCTTCTAAATCACCCTTTGCTTAGATTAACCAGAAAAAGTGTCTGTGGCTTGGGTTTCAAAAGCCAAGGTTCCTGGTGCCTTATGATGTGTGGAAATGAAGGTAATGGTTATTTCCACACAAGGTCAAAGTGAGAATTCAGTGTTGTGGTACCTGGAGTTTCACAAGACAGTTCTGGTGATCAAAATAGAGTTGTATACAGTCTCTAACACCCAAGGAATTCTTGGGAAGAAACTGAAAACCTAAGAGAATTCTACATAAAGTTTCAGATAAAATAAAAATTAAACACCAATCTCCTTTTGCAAGCAATGGTTTACAAATCTCTACTTCCATTCCATTTTCTCTTCCATTTTCCACCTCCAAAGTGTCTCTACTCCTGGAATATTATTTGATCATCAAAAAAACTCTGGGGTAGCAATCAGCATAAATATAGACTGAACAGGAACTCTGTTATCAGAAAATTAACATATGCTCTTTCAATCAGTCTGTAAACCTAGCATAAAGCTTGAGTAAACCCCCCTTTTATTAAGTGAAGAAAACAGGCTCAAAGCATAGTCTTGCTGAAGCTTGTATATCTGGCAAGCAAAGGTATTTCCAGTCCTATCTCGTGATTTCAGGTCCAGATTATGTTCTGCCTGGACACAGTTCCTTTCTTTGCAGTAATGAAATAGACATTTCATTCCCAGCTTCTTCCACTGTGAGACGTGAAGAGAGCGGCCTCCTCGAGGTCCTGATACGTTAGAAACCGTTTAGGATTGTCATGGTACCCTGAGTGATATGAATACCATTTCACTCATCTTTGATAGATTGTCTAGATTTATCCATTTGTTGTTCCAGGTTAGAAACACAGTAAACCCAATACAAGCCAAAGGGGAGAAGGGTAGTCCCTGTTCATTTTCATTTAAAGTATGTTTTAAAAATAAGTATTTTTGATGCATTGAGTTTCTCCCTTTTACAATAACTTCTTGGGTTTTATTGACACTAAATTGGCCTCCATAAACACCAATTTACAACTGACAGCTAAACAGATTTGGTTAAATCTCAACTCTTCCAGTGTCTAGCTATGTAAGCCTGGGCAAAACACAAAACATTCAAACTTCCTTGCACTATTTTTAAAGAGAGAGGGACAGAGAAAGAGAGAGAGAGAGAGAGAGAGAGAGAGAGTGAATTTTATTTAGTTTTTCATGTGGCTTTCATTGTTCCAAAGCTTCATTGTGTATGTGGTGCTGGGGTTCGAACTGGAGTACTCCCGTGTGCCGGGGAAGCACTGCAAACACTGAGCCTCCGCTCTAGTCCCCTGTGCATTGCTTTTATCCTCTACAAAATGAAGATAATAGTAGTGTGGATCTCAGGGGCTATTGTTAAGAATTAAATGGCACAAAAATATCTATATAGCATCTCGTACTTGGGAACTGTTGCCTGATACTTCTAGAATGGAAATCATTACCCTTTATCAACAAATGTATGTGTAATATGAATCTATTGTAGTTATATATTAGGTAATTGTATATTTTATAAGTATTGTGTGTCTATATGTATAATACATATGTATCATGCATTATCGATCTATCTAGATGGATACCTTACAAAAGGAACCACCCCCACCCACACAGGAGAAATGAACTGTAGAAGGTGTATGTGGCAGCCTTCTAGGGTCCCCAGTAAATTTTCTTTCTGAGTTCATAAATGATGAACTTGGCACTAAACCTGTTTTTGTCTCAGAATGAAGTCCATAGTCTATCACCATCTGAAGCAATTGGGTCCTACTGATGAACAGATTTCTAGACCCCAGCCAGACCTTTTGAATTGGAATCACAGGGAATGGGGTTGGGAGGTGTGCACTCTTCTTAAAGATCCAGTGATTATTGTGCACACAAGTTGGAAATATAAAGATGTTTTTCCTCCTTGTTCTCAGATTTACCAGTTGCCTCAGATACGTTTTGTAATCTTTCTGTGTATTATGATTTAATAAAAATAAATCGCTGGGGCATGGTGGCACACACCTGTAATCTCAGTGGCTTGGGAGGATGAGGCAGGAGGATTTCAAGTTTGAAGCCAGCCTCAGCAACTTATCAACTTATCCAGGGCCGTAACCAACTTAGACTTTCTCAAAAAAGAAAAAAGACAAGAAAAAGGGAAAGGCTGGCAGTGTGTTTCTGTGAAAGTACACAGTGAAGTAAAACGTTAGAAACCTTCAGTCTTAGAGCAGAGACCTGCCGTCTGAATTTGAATCTGCTGTTGGCTGGTGCTCTGCCTTTATGATGAACACAGGGGTGCCCAAATGCGGCTTCGATTGCCTCAAAAGCAAAATGGACATTTCGTTACCTGTTCAGCCTCACAGCCAGGTGTTGTGAAGATAAAATTAGCTAAGAGAAGTGAGTAAAATTTGTAAACTCTATGAGCAACAGCGATGAGACATTTTTTTATTTTCTGTAAAACGGAAGATAAAAAAGTTTGCAGGTGCGCCGTGAGGGCAAACACGATCATTTAGAAGTGTTATGAATGTTTTCAAAGTTAGGTGTCTCTAAAGAGAGCACACAACTGAAAGGCCCTTTTAGGTTGTATTGTTTTACATTGAACATAGAAATTTATTAAGGTTTAGACTTCTCAAGTAAGGAAGATCACAAATAATTGTATGCTTTTCTTACATCAATAACTGATAAGTGACTCATAGGAACGATAAAGTGCATGCTTGGATGTGAACATCTGGTGGTGGCACTACGCTTTTTTGTGCAGACTAAAAGGAGGAGCAGCCTAATATTATTATAATCAAAGACGGCCTGAGCCAGGTAAGTGATAGAACTGTGCACAGATGCCTGCTCCCCTTTCTTGCCTGAACCTGGCACACAGCTGCAGAACTGAGGGTGCATTTATCAGAAAGACACCCGGCCCAGCGACTCATTCTACTGCTCTCTAGAACTGCAAAACCATTTTCCATGCTATTGTTTTTTTTTTTTTTTTAAGAGAGAGGGACAGTGAGAGAGAGAGAGAGAGAATCAATTTTATTTAGCTTTCCTTCCGGCTTTCATTGCTCCCACACTTCGTTGTGTAGGTGGTGCTGGGGTTTGAACCTGCATCCTTGTGCATGCCAGGCAAGCGCCACAACAGCGAGCCACGGCTCCAGCCCCTCAGTGCTGCTTTGTGGTGGTGAAAACTCACGATGAGTTAAAAGTTCTCTGAGTGTATCGTTCACGCCGGGAACTTGACTCTCTTAACCTGCACCGAGTCTTCTCCCCCAAAGCGCTCTGTACAACAGAATCCCACAGACGTCTCGGGAAGCTCACGCGGCACCAAGCCACATATCTGCTGTCGTGACAGTGTCTGCTGGGTCTTGAATCCCGTCTCCATTGCTCAGGGAATGCGCAAAACTAGGTGAGACACCCTCCGGTCATAATTCAGAATTCATTCGAGAAGCTGGAGTCCTGGGGAGCTAAATGTCTAGAGAACCTGGGCATTCTTAGCATGACACTGGTCACGTGCTTCTGCGGCAAAACCCATTTCTTATTTCATCCTGCGTTACCTTCCTCCTCCCTTCCCCACCCTCTACTTTATTACTAACGTGATTTCAGTTTCCATTTATCTGGCTTTATTGAAGTTAATAGACAAATAAAAACTGCGTGTCATTCAGGCATTGTGAAACCATTACCATAATCAAGTTGATCGGCACATCTGTCACCACATTTAGTTACTGTGTGTGTCGCAGATTCAAGAGCTGCTCCCTTAATAAATTTCAAGTGAAAAGCACAGTATTACTATCTACAGTCATCATTTCTTTGTCCCATTCCATTCCCTCTTTTTGGTGTGCTATATTCTCCTTAGTAAAAGAAAAATTCTTCATGCTTTTTTGGGGGGGTCCTGGGGATTGAACTCAGGGGTGCTCTACCACTGAGCCACATCCTTTTCACTTTTAATTTCGAGACAGTGTCTCCCTAAGTTGCTTAGGACCTCGTTAAGTTGCTGAGATCGGCCTTGATCTAGCAATCCTCTAACTTCAGCCTCCTGAGTCATTCGGATCAGAACCATGCACCACCAAGACCTGGCTATCTGTATAATCTTTTTCTCTTTTGGGTAATGGGGATTGAACCCAGAGGTGCTTCATCACTGAACCACATACCCAACCCTTTTTTCTTTCTTTCTTTCTTTTGTTTTTGTTTTAGTTTTTGAAACAGTGTCTCTCTAAGTTACTCAGGGCCTCAGTGAGTTGCTGAGGCTGGTTTCAAACTTCCAATCCCCCAGTTTCAGCCTGCCGACCCCTGGGATTAGAGTTGTGCACCACCAAGACTAGCTTTCTATGCAGTTTTGATACAAGCATGTATTCTCTCTGGAACCACAGTAACTTCAATTCACTGTGAGGTATACATGGTTGCCAGCAAATTACTTAAAAAGGGAAGAACTCTCATGGTACTTAAGAGGTGAAGGAGCATTAAAAACTAATTAGAAAAGTGAGTTCACACACACACACACACACACACACCATATCTTCCAGGCCCCTTTCTCATAAGCGGATATTTTTTTGAAGGTCATCTGTGGGTGCTGTGAGGTCTTTAACTCAAATGTGCCTGGATTTGTATTTTTTTGATCTATTGTTGTCATTGCCTTTCGCTCACACTATGCAAGTTCCTATGATATTGTCCAAGTTAATTTATCCTATAAAAAATTTAGCATGTCTGCTCATTTCGGGCGAATAGTGAATATTATAGTTCCTAATAAGAAGCTACCCACAGAGAATTGGCTGCTTCTTTTGACCAAATGAAAAGGAACACACTAATTTCTTAGCTCATCCCAAGATACACAATAGCACCACGAATCAGAGATCAGGATTTTGCTTTATTCAGCCACCAAATGTTACTGTATTCTCAGTGTCATGTAGCCATGACGCCTGGATCTCTGCCCATCCTAACTCCAGCCAGGAGATAATTGCTCATACCCAATCCTAGGCATGCAGCACACATTGGCCCCTGCTGTGAGCCCTAATCAGAGAACAAGTTCATATTTGGGTTGTGATAGAGCTTTTTTTTTTTTTAAGTTCTTCACTTGACACTGATAATTCCTTACTCCTTATAATTTCCATAATCAATATTCATAAGAAAATTTATTAGACTCCATCTGTATAGACACCTGTAGACTGAACCAGTGCATGGAAATGAAGGACACCCCATGGTGGTGGCTCCTTGTGTCTCTTGCTCTTTTTGTTTTTAATTGACTGTCACTCACAATTGAAAATGTGTGCTGTTCTGGGCTGGAGCGGTGGCCCAGTGGTTATGGAGCTGGCATGGCATGCATGAGGACATGGGTTCAAACCCCAGCACCACGTATACAATGAAGTGTTGGAGCAACGAAGGCCACATGAAAAACTAAATAAAATTGAAAATTGATTTTCTCTTTCTCTCTCTATCACTGTCCCTCTCGCGCTTTAAAAAAAAGGGGGGGCAGGGGAGATGCCGTTCTTTGCATACCTGCAATGAAATTAGCTTGGCCAGACTCACATTAAGAAAGATTTTGAGAAAGTTGATCTTATTTTGGAAAATAGCATAAGCACTTTGAGGAAAATAGGGAAGACAGAATATCTTTGAAAACTAAATATCTTTCCTAGTAAAAGTTACAGCTACTTGACTTATTTATTTAGCATGCTGTATTCTGACCTTACAAAAGGGAAAATAAGCAGTCTGGTGGGAGGTTATTAAGACCAGTATTCTTAAGTATAGATGCAGTTAGTGAATACACAGGACTTCCAAAGCACAGTATGTTTTATAATTATTGATAATAGTAGTAAAAGAAAGACTGTGTAATTCTTGGATGGCTGAATGTTGTCATTCTTGTTGTTTTTCTAATGATGAGTTTAAAACACAATTTATTTCAATACATGCCAGATCTTACCAGGGGTCTATGGACTCATCAGGCCAAGGGCTAGTAAATTATCATATGTTCCTTCTGAAAAGAAACTGACTTAACACATTCTATTAACATGATTATTTCTGATTTGGACATAATTTAACTGTGCTTTAGAACAATGAGATTTGGAAGAAGAAAAGGAGGAAAATTACTAATAGAATATAATATGCAGCCAAGCATGGTGGCACAGACCTGTAATACCAGAAATTTGGGTGGCCAAGTCCGGAGGATTGCAAGTTCAAGGTCCGCCTCAGCCATTTAGCAAGACCTGTCTCAAAGTAAAAAATAAAAAATGTCTGGGAGGTAGCTCAGTGGTTAAGCATCCCTGGGGTCCATTCCCAGTAACAACGACAACCTCAGAAAAACATGAATATAAAATAAATAATAGGTTTCCTTATTTACCATGAACAGGAGAGAAAGATGGATTATGACTTGAAATTTATGTCAAGTGAGGAAAGTAAATATGGAAGCCACCATTATAACTATAGGTGGAACATGGTGTTGCAACCGATGGCCAGTGGCTATTATGAACCGCAGTTATGAGAACAGAAGAGTGGATCTGGGAGGTAGAGCAGGTGTGGATCCAGAGGTAGCTCTGTTGATCTGTGTGCTCAGATGCTTACCTCCCAGAATGTTCTCCATCCTGCTGGAGAAAAGGATAGCATTAGCTAGAAAGCGGTAGGAGAGGGGAGATGCTTTCAGTTCAGTGGGTATCTTTGCATCATGGTGAAGTCGATGATAGGGCTGGCATCAGAGCCAGACGTTAGCAGTGGAGATGCGTCTGTGACAGGGAATGAAGCTTTGTTACCACTTGAGATCAGGGCAGAAAATACAATTTGGGAGGAAAACTTGATTTCATGTACTTTTGTCTAGAAAGATGAATAGGACTCAATGCAAGAGTGAAAAAAATCCTTTTAGCAACAAACTTTTAGGATTCTGTTAGATCTTTACTACCTTGGGATTTTTCTGGAATTAACCTAAATTTTCATTCGCATCACAGAATATGTAATTGACTCTGGGTTGTGTATCATCTAGAAAATGCTCAAGCACTGTTAAAAGGTAAGCTGTGAGGAGAAAGTGGGGACAGCCAAGATATTTTCCCTAAAAACAAGAAAAGAATATGTTTATAACTTCACCATTTTTAAATTTGATTCAAAACCTCTGCTTCATTTCTCTGACAATATCATATGGGAGACTTTTTAAAAAATAGTAATAATAGTTTGTGCTGGAGTGGTGGCTCAGTGGTTATCGCGCTTGCCTGGCGTGTGCAGAGTCCCAAATTTGAACCCCAGCACCACGTACACAGTGAAGTGTCGGAGCAATAAAAGCCACCTGAAAAACTAAATTTAAAAAATTGATTCTCTATTTCTCTCTCTCTCTCTCTCACTCTCTCTCTCTCTCTCTCTCTCACTTTCCCTGTCTCTCTTTTTTTAAAACATAGTAATAGTTAAGGAAAAAACAAAATGAAGGATGGGAGCATAAACACGAATAATTCTACTTCTTTGTCAGCAGAGTATGGAAAGTGGGACTTGCTTTCTGTGCTTTGATGTCAGGTTATTATGGTCATATGACAGAATGTACAGAAAAGAAAGATAAATAAGTTTTGGGGGAAATCAAATTGATAATGTAGTCCCACTACTATAGCACTGTTGATTTGCTAAATATTTGTCCATTAGCACTCTCAGGAAGATGGAGTCTGATTTGCTATGAGCATGGTATGCATTTCATCAAAAATAGAACTTTTCAATAAAATGCCTGCCTGCAACATGGCATTATTCTGATTAAATGTACTGGCCTAATTCATCAGTCATGAGCTTTACAAAATGAGAAGATGAGATCAAAAATAATGTCATGTACAAGGTAATTCTACAGCTGTAGTACTGCCAGATGTTTGTAAGCTGTTGATATTTACATTTATCAGAATAATTAATTCTGGGACATGAATTCTTGTGATTGTCTAAAAACACTTTGAGGGGGTATACTAAAGAGTTTCTATTTTTCAAAGCTTCCCATGAATAATACATGAAACATAGACAAGGAGTATGCATTTTCATCTATCACAATTCCCATAGAATCAGTGAAACACATAAGACCCTCTGTGAAATGCTCCACCTGATTTGACCCCCAGACACTTTCATTTCCTATTCCTAAGGGTGTGTATGTGCGTGTGTTTGAGTGTTTATGTGTAAAAAATGGTGTGTCCATTGTCACTCAGATGTGGGAAGAATCAAATTTAGAGTCCTTATTTCTCTATTAGTGACTATTAGAAAAACTTACATTCCCTAAATGAAAGTAATTCACCTTGGGGGTGAATTACCCTTGTTGAAGGGTAGCCTGTGTTCCCAGTGTAGGTCTCCTCCTCCCCCTTCTTCTTCCTTCCCACCCCTTCTTCCTCCTCCTCCTCCTCCTTCTCCTCCTCTTCCTCCTCCTCCTCTTCTTTTGTTGCTGTAGTGTGCTGATTTGATTTTACTTATTTTTATGTGTTAAATATTGGAGGGAATCGTTGATATATATCATGCATACATGGATATTGACAAAGTAAGTTAAGGCTAATCCTAGCCCATGATCTACCCCCTCTGTCCACTCCCTGATCTCATGTCTCCTCTGCAATCCCCCCATGCTATAGATAGAAATGAGCATATACATGTATATCAATTTTTTGACATTTCTGAGTTTCTCTGCCTGCCTGTGTATCATTAGGCTTCTCATGGGTGTTGAGAGTTCCATTTTGCATTGATAACCCTCCTTATTCCTCCTTCTCATTCCTGCCTCCTTCCCTTCTCCCCCAACCTTCATAGTTATAGTTCCCCCAGCTTCTGTGAAATTTCAACCTTGGTGAGTTTATTAGTTAAACTTAGTTAACTGTGACCCTGTCTTTGATTTTAACTCTAGCTTCCACATATGAGAAAAAACTTTTGGCCCTTAAGTCTCGTGTTTGGATATTTCACTCAGCATGATTTTTTCCATTTCCCACCATTTGGCTGTAAATGCCTTGATATCACTCTCTCTAAGAGCAGAGCAGAACTCCATGGTTCTACCACAGTTTCTGAATCCGTTCATCCAGTGAGGGGCATCTGGGTTGTTCCATGAGGTAGGTCTTCAGAAACTCAGAGATCCTTTCTGTCCCTGGTCTTCGGGCTCTTCTTTTTCTGACTTCAGCTAAATTCCAGATGACCCGTAACTCCTCTGCATCTTGCCCTACTTGCTGCTGATTGACCTTGAGGCTCGAGGACTTCTTATTCAGGAACTCTTCTCTTCCCCCAGTAATTTGACTTCACAGCTACATCAGATCTGAGTACAGGATATGCCCAGCTTTCCAGCCCTGGCGGGCACCATCCTTACCAAGGCATCTGTCCAAGCTCCCTGTCATTTCACCGCAGTGGCTTCCTTCTCTGGCAAGCATCCCCCTCGGTGCTCAGCTCTCCCTCTGGGGGCCTACAGAACTTCTGGATCCTTCTTCCACTCTGGGTGGACTTGATTATTTCATGCCTCATACCAGTCTGCTCTTTCCCTCCTCAACTGTAAATTCTTTCCAGAGGGAAGAATTTATATGGCATTAATTGGTGAAGCCCAATCACAACATGATCTCACAAGTACACCCCAGCAGAGCCCAGACACCATCTTTTAGGTAACTTGTTTTGCAAGAACAGAACTTTTTAGAGGCTTATCTATAAGTAATGGTCGAAACCACAAACTAAAAAAAAAAAAAAAATGCCTGGTTCATATTATTTGATCCCACATTAGCTTTCACCTTATTAAGCAAAAGAAACTGTAACATTGAGATCTTAGTATCGGTTTGAACATAAGAGTATGAAGATCAGTTTTCCCCTTGGGAAAAAGAAAGTCAAGTCTGAGACTTGATGCTAAACCAGGACTGCAAATTCTGAGCTGAATTTGCCTTCATTTTAACTGATATAATAAATTTCATGGAAAAGTCATATTGATACAATGGGTAAAAGAAAGAAATTGGCTTTCTAGGAAAAAGTGATACCTGCAGAAGTGTTTTTAAAACAAACTTCAGGTATCAGGTATTGTACTTAGTTTGGATTGAAATCCATTCAAAATGATTGGGCTAATTGGTTAATTAATGAAAAAAATCACTTAAGGAGTGAAGTGATTTAAAAAATATTTTGTATACCTGTCATTCATTTTTCCTAATAGTTTAAAGTTGGGCTACATTACTTTTCTTTTCTTTTTTGACTTAGCATTTAGCATGCTTGAAGAGCTATATTGCTTTTCTTGTATGAACTATACCCATAATGTATTGTCTTTATTTCCAGGTTGCCCATGTTTTTTAAGTGACATGAGAGTTCATGAATATTTTCAAAACAGCTCAAGGTAAGAATGTTCACAGGTGTTTAAATCTCCCTCACTAATCTTTTTTTAATTTTTATTCTTCTGCAAATAATTCAAGAGAGTATTTTTTGCAACATGCCTTTATTAGTATTTTGAAACCAATATATATAATTTTTATAGGAGCAGCTCTCTTCCAGGCTCATATTCTATTAGATTGTATGAATAATGAAAGAAGTAATAAAAATTTTACCTCAAAAAAGAAGGTTTAGGAAGAAGCACAAATAGTTCCTGGTAAGCATACAACTTCTCGCGTGGCAGCAGAAATGTTGGAATATTAGACCGTGATTAAGTAGCCATGCACAGTATTTAGGTGATCTATAGCTTATGCATTTTTGCAATGAAAATTGTAATTCTCAGTTAATCTGATAAAGTGAAGTCCAAGAAAAAGATGCTACTATATTTACACACGGTTTTGATATTTGGCAATATCAAATTTGCCAAATTTGATATTGTGTTGATATTGTGTTGATATTTGGCAATATCCTTCCCGCCTGTGTTACATTTCTCACTCCTGTTTTCTTTAAAACTTAACTGATTCGACAGCTTTCTGCAGACTCTTCTCAAGGGCCCACGCTGTGCTGCATATTAGCAAAACCAAATTAAAAAGAAGACTTGTTTCTGAATGTAGTAAAGATTTAAAAGTGGCTTACCAAGTACTCATCCATATTCTTTTCTTTTTAACTGAGGGATTACGAGTGAAG
This sequence comes from Aplodontia rufa, assembly GCA_004027875.1. NCBI lineage: Eukaryota > Metazoa > Chordata > Mammalia > Rodentia > Aplodontiidae > Aplodontia > Aplodontia rufa. The sequence continues at coordinate 60,365 of PVKS010001885.1, read as the reverse complement.
ATAGGCATATTTTCATATGGTATATTTCTTTTGAGATGGAGACATATTTCACACTATTTTTTCCCATTGATTTATAGATATCTTTTTCTTATTTTTTATTAAGGAGTTAAGTTCTACATCATAAGTGCTTTTAAGGTAACAATTTGATCCAAATCCAGAGGTACCCCCCACATATCCTATACCCCAGTCTCTTGATTCTTCTGTATCCCCCCCATAATAGCTATAGATGTCCATATATATGATTGTGAATTTTCCAGAATTAAATGATTGTATAAATATTATTTGGCTTCTTGGTGGGAGGAGGTAGAGTATGTTACATTGTTAATTGTCTCCCTAGATTCCTTCCTGTCCTCCCTCCCTCTCTTCTCCCTCTCTCCTCTCTTCTCCCCACTTTTCCCCACCTGTCTATTGTTCCTCTATATTCTTGATGAATTAAATTTCCTCACCCACAAAATCATATTAAAGCCATACATAACTTCAACTGGCCCCATCTCTTTTATTTTCATTCTAGCTTTTCTTCCAAATTTTCTGTAGTATATTGCTGCATCATTTCAAATGCATTTGAAAAACAAAAATTACCGGATGATAGGTGTGCCTTTATCATTGATGGTTGATCAGCAGTAGCTACTGTTTCCTTTCTTATGCCCTTCAGTCCAATCTCAGGCTCTTGAAACCTCTGAGGACATATGTGGCTCTGGAATTCTGTGGTGATTTATAGCCAAGTGTCAGCAAGTGCTTTTTTTTTTTTTTTTTTTTTTTTTTTAAAGAGAAAGAGACAGAGAGAGAGAGAGAAAGAGAGAATTAATTTTATTTGTTTTTTTAATGTGGCTTTCGTTGCTCCAAGACTTTGTTGTGTACGTGGTGCTAGGGTTTGAACTCGTGTACTCGCACATGCCAGGCAAGTGTTGCAACCTCCCATCCAGTGCTCCAGCCCTCCCGCAATGGTTTTGCAGATAGCTTCTGCTTGTGAGCTGCTGTGTGCCATATTCCCTATTCGTGACCTCTCAGTTAGCTCTGATAATGAACAGATAACGTCATTTGACTTTCCAGCATTGCTGGCCAGTAGGAAGCCAGTGTTATTTTTCTCTCAGACTTCATCTTTTCAAAATTTATAGAAAACAGATAATGAAATATGGTTAAAATGGATCCAATATTTATTTAGAAGGACTATTTTCTAAGTCTTTGAGGCTAAGACCAATTTTATGGAGAATTTCAAAATTCGGAAGAGAATTTAGCATTTTTCGTTTCTTTGGTGGTTTCACTAATAGTGAATTTATGATGTTTTCAGAACACTTTCCAAGCTCCCTTTAGCTTCCTTTAAGATTTGGTGGAAGAGCTGGGGATGTAGTTCAGAGGTAGAGTACTTGCCTGACATGTCTAAGACCCTGGGTTCAATCGTAATACTGCTAAAATTAAAAAAAAAATAAAAAAAGAAAGAAGAAAAAGAAAAGAAAAAAAGATTTATTAGAGAAATAAAAGATACCTATATATCTTTATATATGTACATATACTTATATGCATAGATAGGTATATGAATATATATAAATAATACATAAATATATAAGTAATGTATTTAAAATTCATGTGTAGAAAATATGATTTTAAGTTAAAATGTAAATCATCTTATTTAGAATTCTTTGTTTATCCCATGTTTATTGCATGTTTTATTCATTTTAAAGTTTTACCTCAATGTCTGATATAGATTTAGCACTCAAAAAAGTTTGCTAAATGATGGCATTTCAATTGAAATAGATAACTTCATGGTTAAGGTTTGCCTTTATTTGTTGTTTTAGGAGTGTTTTTTTAAATTTTTTTTTCATTTCTAAAGAGAGAATAGAAAATTTTAAGAGTCAAAAAATTAATACTAATAGGATCTGTAGCAAAATTGTCTAGTCTACCTTCTTCAGTTTCTTCTCTAATGTCTTGAACTAGAAGAAACTGATTTTACCAATGGCAATTTAACTCACTTCATACTCTTAGATGTACTATGAATCTGTGTAGTTTATTTGGTTCAAAGATTTGATTTAACCAACATATATTAAATTTGTGTAATAATAGAAACAATGTAATAAGGACTGAGTTAAAAAGTAAAAGGAATATAAAATATTCTACCTACAAGGAGTTCCTGAACTCTGGAGTAGTGTATAAGCAGCCCTGAAATTTGATTCTCAAGCTCACGACCAGAATTTGGGCTGGAGACTGGACTGGCTTAGAGATTTATTGATTTGAGGGTCCTTAGCATCCATTCATTATAACCGGAGACAAGTAATGAATGTGATCAGCCAAGAAAAGGAATAAAACAAAAGAAAGAGTAATTAATCGTGGCATATTTATATATGCATATAGCATAATTTTGTCAAATATATTTTCTCCTCCCCTTCCTCACCCATCCTCCCTCCCCCTCAATCTCTTTCTTCTACTCCACTGATCCTTCCCTCTATCTTTTCAATATCCACTCAACCAAATGAATGCAGGGTAGACCAGTTGTCTAGAGAAAGGGGCAGAAGAAGAGTGAGTGTGTGTGGGTGGAGGGGGTAAAGTAGGGACACCAGGGTTTGAATGGAGTAAATTAAATTCCATGCATGTATGATTACGGGAAAATAAACTCAACTATTATTTACAACTATAATGCACTAATACAAGCAAAAATGAAAAAGGAAAGAAAGAAAGAAAGAAAGAGTAGAACTAAAGATGATATCTTGGTGGAAAGTTACTCCTTGCAGACACATGTAACAGGAAACTTTGGAGATTCTTGAAAACCAAAGAACACAAGAGAATTCAGCAGGAAGTGATGAGTAGTTTCTATAGACAACTCCACAGTGAGGGTAAAGAGCTCATTGAAATTAGAAATTCAGAATCAATGGTGATTCTTGCAAAAGCTCTTCCACTACCAAGGGAGATACATATTCAGGGGTCACAATGCAGATTGAAAAAGATTCTGAAAAACAGAGTTGGTAATGGTTCCATCTGAAATGTCCCCCAAAAGATCAGTATTGAAGGCTTGGTTTCCATTGCAGAGTTCAGAAGCAGAGTTTGTCCATGATTGGATGCTGGGACTCTAACCTCCTCAGTGCATAATTCCATTGATGGATTCTTAGCTATTGGTGTGATGGAGGTGATGGAGACTTTAGTAGGCAGGGCCTAGTTGGCAAAAGTGCCCTTCTACCCCTGGATAGGTCCAATTGGATTAAAGTACTACAATTTCAGTACTTTTGCAAGAGATGGAAAAACATGTTTTGCTTGTGTATATCCTTTAAGGAACTCAGTGGAGGCCTCTCATGAAAAGACAGATTAACACGCAAAAAATACCAATTTATTTAGTAAATTTTGGAGTGGCGGATACCAGGTATTGAACCCAGGGTTGCTTAACCATTGAGCCACATCTCCGGTCCTTTTATTTATTTAATTTTTTAAATTTTAAGACAGGGTTTTGCTAAGTTGCTAAGGCTGGCTTTGAACTTGTGATCCTTCTGCCTCAGCCTCCTGAGTCACTGGGATTACAGATGTGTGCACCACCACACCCAGCCACACTAGTGATTTTAACACTTATTTTAAAAATGTACAGCAAATCTATTCAAATCTGAACCGGCCTAACAATGTGAGATGAGATCTCTCTTCAGCAAATCTCATACAAATTTGTATGTAAGATTTGTCCTTATTCTCACTCTAGAATAACCAATCATCATCCTACCTTAGGATAAAACTACTACTGGCCCCCCTGCCCCCCAACAGAAATCTATTCCTCAGATCTTGTTTATTTTTTATTATAAAAATACAGACTATGATCCCTGCATACTTTGTACACAGAGTTATTTCCTTCATTATTTTTAGTACTTGTATTTCATACATTGATAACAACTTTTAACTCTTGCTAACCTTCCTTTCATAGAAAAATCTAGGAAGGAGATCATTGTAATTGTCTCCAGCATCTGCAGCAGATGAGCAACTTTTACAAATGCTTCATCTCACATTTCTTGCAGGCTTATGCCTCCTCATTGTATAATTTCTCCTGTTTATTAATGGAGCCAAATTTATTTAGCTTCTGTAAGCTGCATAAAAATAAGATGGCAAAAGTATATAAACTTATGCTTGGCAATTAATGTTTCAGTAGTTATTTTAGAAATGACTCCAACATTTAATGACTATCTATCCTTTAGCATAACTTCAATATTTTTTACTTATTTTGGTATTAGAGCCATATCCCTGCCTTTCTTTCTTTTTTTCTTTCTTTTTCATTTTGAGACATGGTCTTACTAGGATGCTGAGAGTCTCACAAAGTTATTGAGACTGGCTTCCAACTTGGCAATCCTCCTGCCTCAGTCTCCTTCCTGAGTTGCTGGGATTACAGGCATGAGATTCTGCATGATCTTTTATTTATTTTTTATTTATTTATTTATTTTTTGTAACACCAAACAAAGGTAGCCATCACCTTAATTTCTTTTTCCTTTAACCGTTTGTAACCTTCTTTTACTGGGAAACCCAAGTACAATAAAATGCATACTCATACAATACTTAATGTTGACAGGACACATGGCTGACGCTGTGAAACTAATCTTATTTATCAGAGATTTCTCCAAGTCACATGAACTTTAAAAACATTTGGGTTAGTTTCTACACTTCAGAGATTTCTAAAGAATAATGTATGTAAGTGTTCATTTACTTCAAACCCCATTGGAATTGAAATTCTGTAGGAGATTTTAGTATTTTAGTATTTTCCAGAGGTAGAAATATGTATACATAACACACACATGTACACACACATAAACACACCAACAGGTGCAAACAGAGATCTTTGTGCTTTTATTGTAAATCCTAGCCATGAGTTAGGTACAAATATAGAAACACTGAATTCACTAGTTTATGTAAGAGCAGATTTTATTTTTTGCCCAATTATGGTTTCTTTTTTATTTTATTTATCTGATTTTAGAAGGAGGGAGAGAAAGAGAGAGGAGGAATAAGAGAATCAATTTTACTTATTTTTTCCATCTGAGCTTTGTTTCTATGACACTTAGTTATACATGTGGTGCTGGGGATTGAATCTGAGTCTTTGTGCATGCCAGGCAAGCACTCTAACAACTGAGCCACTGCTCTAGCCACCAGCTGTGGTTTCTTTTTCTTTTCTTTTCTTTTCTTTTCTTTCTTTCTTTTTCTTTCTTCCTTCCTTCCTTCCTTCCTTCCTTCCTTCCTTCCTTCCTTCCTTTTTAATAAAGAGAGAGGGACGACGGTGAGAGGGGGAGAGAGAGAGAGAGAGAATAAATTGTATTCAGTTTTTCGTCTGGTTTTCCTTGTTCTAACACTTAATTCTGTACGTGGTGTTGGGGCTCGAACCCTCATCCTTGTGCATGCCAGACAAGTGCTGTAACTGTGAGTCACCATTCCAGCCCCGAATTATGGTTTCCAAAAGATAAAATAAGTCAGTTTACTTACTCTATTGTGGAGAAGACAAGATTTTCATTTGTCCTTCATAAGTATTTTCTTTTTTCCATTTTGGTGCCAGAGATTGAACCCAAGGGTGCTTTCCCACTGAGCCACATCCCCAGTTCTTATTTTATTTTATATTTTGAGATAGGGTCTTGCTGAATTGCAGAGGTTGGTCTCAAACTTCTGATCCCCCTGACCCAGAGTTTCTGGGATTACAGGCATGTTCCATCTCACCCAGAAATAAGTAATCTTATGGAGGCTGTACATTATATTCCTTTTTTGTGAGAGATCAAATGAAAATATCAAGAAATATTTTGTTTCCCAAAATCCTCCATTTTCTTCCTCTCCTTGGAAGTATACATTGTAGAAAAACATTAGAATTTACATTTCCAAGAGAGAGAAAGAGAATGTGAGTTTTCCGTAAAAGGAATTCAGGAAAATATTTGCTTATTATCGAACATGTGGGTATTTATTATTTCAGTTTTCCTTTTCAGTATGGCGTAGTCCAGTGAATGTTTAAGGTTGGAATCAATACATTTGTAAAGCACTTTGCAGGTGAATGCCTGGAGCTGAAAGGTTTTGATTATACTCTCAAATAAGTGAAATTTATAAGGGACATTAAAACAGGCAGGGTGCGCCTGGGGCATTGTCGAAGCTAGTTCCTGACTTTTGGTATTTATGTGAGTCTCAGCCTGGGTATCTTCGGCCCTTCTTGAGTTTTATTCTAAGTCTATTCTCTACCTCCTAATCTTGTTAAGGGTAGTTTTTTTTTTTGTTTATTTGTTTTGTTTTTCACACTAGCAAAAGAATTATCTCATTTCCTTTCACTTTTCCCTCCTTTCAATATGATCTTTCCAGGCTCCAATGGTGGCTTGGCAGTTAAGGCACTTGCCTGGCATTCCCAAGGAAACAGGATCAGACCCCAGCACCACTACACAGAGTGAAGTGTTGGAGCAATGCAAGTCCCATGAAAAACTAAATAAAATGGATTCTTTCTCTCTCTTTCTCTCTCTATCCCTCTCCCTCTCTCTCTCTCTGCCTCTTTCTCTGTATGTATGTGTGTGTATGTGTGTGTGTATAAATAATCTTTTCATAGGTAGAAATATGATGCTTGTTTAAGATAAGAGTTCTCAAGAAAAAAAAACCCTTTTAATTCTAAAAGTCGAATTCTTTTTTTTTTTTTTTAAGAGAAGGACAGTGAGAGAGAGAATCAATTTTTGTTGAGTTTTTCACGTGGCTTTCGTTGCTCTGACACTTAGCTGTGTACATGGGTGCTGGGGTTTGACCTGTGTACTTGCACATGCCGGGCAAGCGCGGTAACCACTGAGCCATCACTCCAGCCCCTAAAAGTCGAATTCTTGAAAGGTGGACCTATTTTAAGTATGACCCAAATCCAAAGTCAATGAAGCATTTTTTGAGCTTGTTCATGAATGCAGAAGATGTTCCCCAAAGTGGAGGCTAAAAAACCAAAAACAGCTTTTATGATCCAGAGCCACCACTGAAGATGGCAACAACAACAAAAAAAAAACCCTAAGAAGTGGCTGTAGTCAGAAGGGTCCCCTGGAGGAGGCTGCAGTGCAGATGCTGTGCAGCCATCTCCATATTCTTGGGTTTCCCCAAGGGTGCAGATGAGACCCCCAGGGACATGCCTGACGCCCTGTTCTCCCCCTCAGGCTGCAGCCCAACTAGTTGCTAAGGCGAACTCTCAGGATAGAAAGCAGTGAGATTGGACAACAATGGCTGTCACTGCCAGGGGAAGATCAATGACCCAGCATGCAAATTCACAAGAGTCACAGTCCAAAGACTTAATTCTTGTGGCTGGAATGGTGGCTCGGTGGTTGTGGCACTTGTCTTGCTCGAGGACATGGGTTCGAACCCTAGCACCGCATACACAACGACATGTCGGAGCACCAAAAGCCACATGAAAAACTAAATGAAACAGATTCTCCCTTTCTCTCTCTCTCTCACTCTCCCTCTATCTCTTTAAAAAAAGAAAGAAAAGCCCGAGGTCTTGCAAACTCTCTTTTTCTCCTAATTTAAATTTGGAAAGAAGAGTGATAGACTTTTACCTTTTACCATGCTTAATAGATCGGACCCGGTAGACAGAAATCCAGGAGGCTGATTTGAGTAAGAGATTTCACCTGTGCCTAGGTCGCAGCTGCAGCTTATGGACTGAGAAGGTGTCCCATCTTAAAGGATCCCATCCTTGTCACCAGAAACTGTAGGGAGAAAAAAAAAATTATCTTCCTTCTACCCCTATAGGTCCTACACTGGGACCTGTTATAGAAGAAAAAACATGCAAATTTATTTCACAGCCCCCCAAAGATGGTTAGCCACGAGTGCCTGGAAGCAAGTTTTGACCAAAAGTGGAAAGAAATGGAAAATATGTAGGTCAAAGGGTTTTTGAGCTCAGAGTGGGCAAACAGGGAATCTTAGCAAGGCCCCTTCATTTGGGTAGCTCTGGCCTCTCTCTACCTTCAGGCAACGAAAAACGTCCTCCTTTCCTCGCGCATTGTAACACAGGTCCCATGCACTGGAGGGTTCTTGTCTTAGCCACCTGAAGAATGAAGTAGGCAGAGGACAGAGGTTTTTAGAAGCAAGGGTGCCATCGACAGCTCTCTGGTGAGGGCCTTAGTACCGTTGATGAAGAACTAACCTGCCAGACTCCAGAGTGTTCTACCTTCCCAAATCAATTAAAAGTGTGCAACTTTAATTTCCTAATCCCATAAGTGTATTAGTTAACCTGAGTTTGTCCTGTACTTATTCCTTCAAAGAAAAAAAAAGTGTTGCTTGGGTTCAGAACAACTGTTTGGGTGGACTGACACAGGGATGGTTAAACCTGGCAACAACGGAATGTACGGGCAAAACCTCCACAGACTTTAGCCTGGGGTTTGTTTTTTCTTTTTGTTTTATATTATTATTATTTGTACCAGGGATTGAACCCACATGTTTTTATCTACTAAGACACATCCCCAGCTCTTTTTATTTTTTATTTTGAGACAGGGTCTTGCTAAGTTGCTGAGGCTGGCCTTAAACTTGCAATCCTCCTGCCTCAGTCTCCCGGATTGCTGGGATTACAGGCATGTGTCAACGCGCCCAACCCTTGCCTAGGTGTTTTGTTTTGTTGTTTTAGAGAGAAGGACAATGAGAGAGAGAGAGAGAGAGAATCAATTTTATTTAGTTCTTCAGGTGCCTTTTGTTGCTTAGACACTTTGTTGTATATGTGGTGCTGGGGTTTGAACCCAGGTCCTTGCGAAATGCCAGGCAAGTGCAGTAATTGCTGAGCCACCACATCAGCCCCCCTTGCCTAGGTTTTAGTCTGGGTGGTGGCCCTACCTCAACATGAGTCTCTTGACCGCTTTGGAGAACGGTCACTTTCAGGGGAAGACAGGAAATGGGGGTGGGAGGGTCATTTCCTGCACCTGCCACTTTTCAAATTCCTTCAACTTAAAATAGTCAATATGCCAAGGCACCATATTTTGGGGTTATCAAGTTATGAACCCCATTGCTTTTACAGTCTGGTTATAAATAAAGCATTTCTGAAGTCAAGTAGGCACTTCAATCCTGCCAGAGCCAGGCCACAGAATTTCCATTCATTTTTACCTTCTTCACAAAGGCAATGATGCTACACAAGGAGACTCTAGTAGCTCTCAATAGAGGTATTCACATCTACATTAATACAGAAAATTAATAAGATGCCTCAATATAGATACATCTACATTAATATAGAAAATTAATAATAAGGTTTCTCTTAATACAGATATTTCCCAAATAGAGATGGGAAAGCTGATTAAGAGAACAGAAAATGTGGAGGAAAAAAAAATGAACGTACAATCTCTTTTGGATTTATATTCTCGTTGAGTTTCCAAATTCTTATTCGAAGGTTCTGGTGCAATATTTTTAGTGGGTTGCCCTGACAAGGAAAATTCTGCTTTGTGATTTTTGAGCTCTTTCAATATTTTAGTATTCAGAAGTTTTTGGGTTTCTTCTTTTTTTAAATTTCCCACACTTGTCTCTTTCTGCCTCAAGTGAATGATTTTGGGTTTGATATTCCCTCACGTGTCCCTGTCTCTGTGGTTTATCATATTAGAACTATCCCTTTTAGGAGAGTCTCTCTGTCTCTCTCTTTCTTTTTTTTAGAGAGAGGGATAGTAAGAGAGAGAGAGACAGAGAGAATCAATTTTTATTTAGTTTCTCGTGTGGCTTTCGTTGCTCACTCAGTTGTGTTCGTGGTGCTGGGGTTTGAACTCGCGTACTCGCTCATGCCAGGCAAGCGCTGTAACTGCTGAGCCACCGCTCCAGCCCCAAGGAAAGTCTCTTTTAAGAAAAGTTTAAAATAAGTCATCTTCTCCCATAATTTGATGAATGCAAAATGGTCCCCTTGATGAGGGACAGACAGATGTGAGTGGTAGGAACACAGGTTAAGGGAGTAGTTCTATAACCTGGGCCCTCTATGTTGACCCCCTACCTGTTCTCTTTTAAAAAGCAGTTGAGCTGCAACCCTGCCTGTCTCAAGTGGACAGGTTATGTCACATTCCTGAGCAAACTACCTGTTATCTGAACCCAAAATGCTGATGACAGGCGCAACACGAGTGATCGTGAAGGGTCGGGGAGAAGTTGTACAACGCTTATACCCAGCAGATCTCAGCACCTGGGGACATGCGAATCATCCGCCTAAGCATGAACTCTATAAAAACAAGCTCCAGTTAGAACCAGTCAGCACGGGCCAAAGTAACCCGGAGTTACCATGTTCAATAGGAACTTGAAGGTCTGATGTCCTCCGGTTGTCATTCAAAACTCAAGAGGTGGAACTGGGCCACATTCTCTGGAAACTTCCCTGAGATCGCCACCCCGTCCACTAAAACTGGAGGGCAGGAGAGATCTGCAGAGAGGTGTTCCCTGAGAGAATCCACTCTCTCTCTTGAAAGTATCACCTTTCCTATCCCTTTCTAATAAAGTGATGCCTGTAACTCTGAGCAATATGTTTGAAACCTTTCAGACATGCTGGCAAGAATCGGGGTTTGAAGGGGGTCTTTGTGCTGCCTCAGTTTCCCAGAAGACCCCATCCGTGTACCACCCTGCTTTAAAACGTTGCCTGACCTAGATGGAGATAGTGCTGGAGATGGATGTCTTAGGATGACTGCTGTGTAGAAATGTTTCCGGAGGTAGAAAACCAGCTTTTTTAAAAAAAATTTTTTAATTTATGAACAACCATACAAGTTTTTAACAAAATAATATCAAATGTGCATAGATTCTGGATATTACAATTACCCCAGGAGTGCCCCCCAATTACCCACCCTTGTCCCTCCCTTCCCCTTCCCACATTATCTCTCAAAAAGGATTATGTTGCATAGCATTACATCTTATCTGGATTTAACACATGATAATAGACCAACTTTCTCGCTGGCCAGGGTCTAGTCCCAGCCTCCACAGATGAGTGGAGACAATCGACCCTTAGTTCTCTGGGTTAAGCTGATTTTACTCAGCATGATTTCTTCCATAGCTATCCATTTACCTTCAAAGGCTGCAAGAAAACTAGTTTTTTAATATGCATTTTAAAATTTGATTTTTATTAGGTTAGTCTTTACTCTTTATTAAAGAACAAACTATTATAGAAACGGGACACAGAATGCTTTATTCATCGAACATGAAAACTGGAAGGGAGAACAGAAGTCACTGAATTCAGTAATTATAAAAATGAATTTTGGAAAAAGTGGCAAAATGAATGAATAGAGTCCCTGATTCCTCAGTTTTTCTCCTGCGAAGCTTCTGCATGGTTCTTTTGATATTCTGGTCTTCTGTATTCCATGAAAAAACAATAACAATGATTTAGTCTAAATGTTTCATATTCAACAGGTAGAAAATGAGTTTCTAAGGGATTAAATGATCTTTCCAAACCATAACTGTTTTGGAAAAGACCTAATCTGAAGTCACAGCAGGGTTTCTTGAGTTTGAGTGAACTGTCCTTTTAATTTCAAGTTTCCTTTGTGTTGAAGGTTGAGGAACCCAATTAGAATGCTGTTAACTGGACGTGAGGGATTGAAAAAAACTGGAAAAAAATGAAAGAAAGGGGTTATAAAGAGGACCAAAATCATCATTAGCTACTCTTCTTGACTAAATTTTGCCTTGATATAATTCTTTCTCCACCCTTTTGTGTTTCTTGTGGATATTGGAATGAAAAAATAATGTAATTCTTCTAGAATCCTTGGGATTATTTCTCATCTAGATCAGTGTTTCTCAAACTAAGCATTATAGAAATCCTGGACTGAATCATTTCTGGTTATTATGGTTGTGTGCACACTAGGATGTTTGGGAGAATCCCTAAGTACCTTAGAAACCAAGAGAAATTCCCCAGTTATGACAATCCAAAGTATCTCCATACAATCCCAAATATCCACTGGAGGGCACCTCTGATGTGGACGATATGAAATATATAACAGAACTGAGAGATCTATCGGAATCGAGTGTACTGTTGTTAGTTTCTGTGGATAGACACTTTCTTTCCTGGTACCAGGGATGGAACCCAGGGTTGCTTAACCACTGAGCAACATCCCCAGCCCTCTTTATTTTTTATTTTGAGACAGGATCTCACCAAGTTGCTTAAGGCCTCTAAATTGCTGAGGCTGGCCTTGAACTTGTGATCCTCCTGCCTCAGCCTCCTGAGTCACTGGGATTACAGGTGTGCACCACTTCACCTGGCTGGATAGACACATTTTTACTGGGTTTTAGGTCAAATAATGAGATATTTGAGATGTTCTAAGGGAAGTAATCAGAGCTGTAAGAAGGGAGGCAGGTGTAAGTCAAGGCTTCATGCAAAGAGATGGAGTAAGCTGTATGTGAGTTGGCAAGATGCTTGTGGGTGGAAGGAGTCAAGGAAAATATTATAATTCAATGTAACTCAACACCTTGCCCGCTTCCTTATGTGGCCCTAGAAATGCTGAGCATAGATGAATTAGTGTCTGTCTTTAATGTCTGACCAAGGCAGTCAGTTGCTTGAGCAGAGCGTGCTGATGAGTATGTAGCCTTCCTCCAATCTTGAACCTCTGATGCCCAAATACGTCTGGCAGTGCGGGACGAAGAGGAGGGTATTTTGCAGTTAACTATGCCGTTCTGTGTAGCTTCTGTCTTGAACCTACTCCTTTACCACTGCAAACCAGAGAGCTCTGTAAATCAACGCTCCAGACTTATAATAAAAGGCAGGTATGTGTTGGTTTATCTCGTTATTAACATTATTATTTAAATATTTATTTATTTATTTACTTTCTTTATATTGAGTGAGTGCCTATTATTTCTAAAATAGAATTGTTCATCCACCACCTGAATAGTTCTGGTGAGTCTATCAACCACAGTGGCTGATCACTTTCTGGTAGGAAATAAGACTCAGTTTTGCCCAACTACATTACCTTTGTGATTTATAAAATATGCATTCTATAGACATTAGCGTGGAGATGTCTACCATGCTTGGGTACTTTAAAGATTCTGTAAGGCACCTGCTACTGTGCTTGGCTATCTTGCTTACCAGGGCCAAGTATCTGGCCATAACAGAAGAAAATAAAGCCAACAAGAAGAGAATTACAAATTCCAATGGACCCTGAAAGATGGAGTCTCAAGCTTTCTCTAAGCACCTGGGTTCAGCCGTATCTGAAGCTAGCTTGTTTCTCTTGCACATACAGCAACACAAGTCAATAAATTTATGTCTTTTTTTATCTACTTTGCATTAGGTTTCTATCATTTGTAATTTGAAGAAGTTCTAATTAAAGAGACTATTATCATTCAGCAGAAGTGGGTGAAGAATTGAAAATGTAAAGAGATAGCAGAAAGACAGAGAGATAAAAACCCGATAGTTGTAACAAGGAGCAGAAAGCCCCTTGAACCTTAATGCAGAAGTAACTAGTGTGTAAGTTTTCTTGCAAGCCTGTTACCCAAGGACAAGTGAGGCACCAGAGAAAAATGACCTCATAGCAGATTGAAATAGAGACGATAATGGAGGAGGAAAATATTCCGAATCTAAACCAAGGACTTTGTCCTTCTGTTCACCTACTGGTTCCACCTTCTCACAACGAAAGACCAATCATTCAACAAAATAGTTTTGTATAAAATGATCATCTTTTTTCAGTGAACATTTATAAATCATCATTCAAGGGTGATAAATTCTAACTCAATAAAGATGAAGTTTCTGGACTTGAATAGACTCCATCCAGTCCCGGGTGAAAAGAAAAAATTCAAGATTTCATGAAGATAGCTATTGAAATGCAGGTAAGACAGGAAAGAATAGGTAATCACCCTGTTACTAATGGCTTCTTCAGTTGTGGGCGACAAGAAAACGAATTAAGTGAACTTTAGTTAAAGAGAGAGAGAGAGACAGAGAAGAAGGAAGGAAGGAAGGGAGGAAAGAAAGAGAGGGAGAGAAAATAACCCTGTCAGAACTGCATTCAGGTATGGTTTGATCCAGGTGTTTTATAAACTTAATAATAGACTCTGTCCTCATGCCGCATCTGTAGCTGGGTGGTGAGGCCATGAGATTGAAAGGTGCATCAAGCTCAGGAGAAGTAAGTGGGAGTCACCCAAATCAAAAGTGGCTGTGTAGGCTCCATCAGTTGTTATTATTCAGTTTTATTACTTTGTTTGTTGAGTTAAGTTGCTTAAGTCCTCTACCTCATCTGGGTAGGGCATGACAGTTGTTAGGTGACTGCAGGTTGCACTAAAATGCTCATGAGTGTTCACATGACCACTGGTGGGTTCAGGTGAAAATCAAAGTGATGCATTAGTATAAGGGTAATCATGCACTTATGTTTTAGCAAAATTTGCTAAGGTCTATATATCTGCTATTTGTTGGGTGTTTTTGGTAGTGTAGACATTGTACTAAAATAAACACATTCATTTGTTTATCTCATTTAATCCTCTCAAACTTTGCAAGGTTCATATAATTACCTTCCCCAAATTACAAACATTATTTTCATGAAGTGAAATCATTTATCCAACTGGGAAATGGCTGAGATTGGACTGAAGCCCCAAAGGTGTCAAACCAGTGCCTGAATATTTAATACGTGGCTTCCTTAGAGTGTCCACAAATCACAATTTAGGCTTCTTGTCCTAAGATGACCATTAGCAACCTTCCCTTGTGCTGTGAATAATGTCTAGGTTTGGACAACTGATTACACGCTCACCCTAATATTGCTTCCCCCATAGAGTGTATGTACGTGCACGTGTGTATGCACAACGAGCTTCCATATATTTTGCACGCGTCTTTTTCCATTGATAAATGTTTTTTATATTTTCAATTTAGTGCATCAGGAATATACAGCAAGGGAAATTCACTGTGGTGTGTTCATCTACCTACATAGACTAGTTTGGGCAGGTTCGTTCCACTGGTCCTTGTTCCTGTCCTTCCCCCTCAACCCACTTCATCTACTCCATTGATCTCTTTTCTATGTTCATTAAATTCCTGCCTTTTTCTTTGTTTTTCATCTGCCTTTATTTTGCTTCAGCTTCCACATATCAGAGAAAACACGTGCCCCTGGACTTTCTAGGTCTGGCTCATTTCACTTAGCAATGGTCTCCAGTTCCATGCCTTCATTCCACGCATGTTAATCATCCGCAGCAGGATTCAGTGGGATTTCTATGCATGTACGTAGCATGATCATATCCAACCCCCTTCCTGACCCGCTTCTTTGGACCTGTTTGCTCCTCACCCGTCCTAGTCCCTAATGATCACTGTTGGTCTTGCAGGTCACCTTGTCCTTTAGTGTCCGCAAATGGAATATACACACGCACATATATACATATAGACGTAGTCCTCCATTCACACATCTGTTGAGGGACACTGAGACTGACTCTACATCTCGGCAGCTGTCAATAGCACCACAATAAACATGGGCACGCAGGTACCACTTCTGTATGCTAATTTTATCTCTTCTGGATAGGTAGTTCCCATGACGCATCGATTTCTAGTTTTCTAGTACCCTTCCTACTGTTCTACATACTGACTATGCTAATTTAGATTCCTCCAAACTGTGTAAGAGCTCGCTGTGGCCTCAATGGCATTGCCAGTGTGTGTTCTTTTATGTGGGATGGGGTTTGGGAGGGTGTTTTACGATTATCATTCTCACCAGGGGTTAGGGGGTAAGATCGGGATCTCTTATCTCTTTGTAGTTTTTTTTTTTTTTTTTTTTTTTTTTTTTTTTTTTTTTTTTTTTTTTTTTTTTTTTTTTTTTTTTTTTTTTTTTGGTTACCAGGGACTGAATCCAGTGGTACTTTGCCACTGAGTCACATCCCTAGCCCTTTTTATATATTTGTTTTGAGACAGGATCTCACTAAGTTGCTTTGGGCCTCCCTGAGTTTCTGAGGCTGGCTCTGAACTTGCAGTCCTCCTGCCTCAGCCTCCTGAGCCACTGGGATTACAGATGTGCCCCACTAGGCTCATCTTCTCTTTATAGTTTTGATTGCATATTTCTGATGGCTAATGATAGTGAACATTTTTTTCATTTATTTATTGGCCATTTGTGTTTCTTCTTTTAAGAAGTGTCTAGATTCAGATCACGTGCCTATTTATGACTCTGATTACTTGTTCTGTTGGGCTTAATCTTATTGGAGTTCGTTATGTACGGTAGATGTTAACCCTCAGTCAGATGAGTAAGTGACAACTGTCCTCTCCAGGTCTGAGGGCCGTCACTGTCTTGTCTCTGCTGACTGTTCTTGGCTACGCAGAAGCTTTTCATTGGATGGAATTCCATGTGTCAGCCTTACCTTTTGTTTGGTATCTTTGTAGTTCCACCCGGAAAATCCTTGCCTGTACCAGCATCTTGAAGTGCTTTTCCCTTAGGATTTCTTCTGGTCATTTCCAGGTGTCCGATCTTACATTGATCTACTTTGAGCTGATTTCTGTAACAGATGAGAGACAAGGGTCAAGATTTCATCTCAGGCAGGCACCCACCCAGCTTTCCCAGCCCCGTTGGTTGAAGGGCCGTCCCTTCCCCAGTGAAAGGTGTTGTCGCTATGGTCTCTGTGTCTGTTTTTTCTGCCACTCCCACACTCGTTGGTTACTATGGCTGTGCACCGTATCTCAAAATCAAGTCTTGCTCCCTCCAGCTTTGCCCTTCTGGCTCACAATTCCTTTGGCTATTTGGGTTTTTTTGTTGTTGTTGTTGTTCCATATGAATTTTAAGATTGTTGATTCTACTTCTGTGAAGAGTGTCCTTGGTATTTTGCTGGGGATTGCAATGGGTGGCATGGACCATGCCAACTTGATCAATTCTTCCAGTCCATGAACACGGGATGCTCTATTTCCTCTTTTACGATTGCCTTCGATTCCTTTCATCAGTGTTTTGTAATTTTCATTGCAGAAATATTTCACTTCCTTGGTTAACTTTATTCTTTTCTTTTTCTTTAAAGAGAGAAGGACAGAGAGAGAGGGAGAGAGAATCAATTTTGAGCTCTTCACGTGGCTTTCGTTGCTGACACTTAGCTGTGTGTGTGGTGCTGGGGTTTGAACCCGTGTACTTGAGCGTGCCGGGCAAGCGCCGTATCCGCCGAGCCACCGCTCCAGCCCTAAACTTATTCTTAAGTCTGTTCTTTCTTTCCTTTCCTCTCCTTTTTGTGGCTTTCGAGAATGAGATTATTTTCATGACTTTTTTTTTCTCAGAAAATTCATTATATAAAAAAGCTATATCCATTGTACAGAAAAGCTGGCACAATTTCTGCATATTGATTTAGTATCTCACTAATTTACTGAATTTATTAGTTCTAATAGTCTTTTCTGGTGGACTCATTAGGCTTTTCTAAGTATAAAATTATAGCGTCTACAAACAGGGATGATACACCTTCCTCCTTTCCTGTTTGTATGCCTTTTCTTTCATTTGCCTACTTGTTCTGCCTAAAATTTCCAGAATGATATTAAATAAGAGCAATGAAAATGGACTCCCTGTCTTGTTCCTGACCTTAGAGAAAATGCTTTCAGTTTTTCCCCACTAAGGTACATACATGCTTTTCCATTCAAAGTGATTTCAATAAGCTTTTTAATTTGAGTGGAAAGAGATTAAGATTTATAGAGAAGCTGGGTACAGTGACTCATACCACTCAATCCCAGAGACTTGGGAGGCTGAGGCAGGAGACTTGCTGGTTGGAGGCCAGCCTCAGCAACTTAGTGAGACCCTATCTCGAAATAAAAAAATGAAAAGAACTGGAGATGTAGTTCAGTGATAAAGCACCCCTGGGTTCAATTTTCAGTATGGAAAAAAAAAAGAATTCACAAAGATAGTTCAGGATTCCAATATGGTCCACATTCAGTTTTTCTTGTTATTAACTTTAGCTACATAACATATTTGTCAATATAAAATGAACCAATATCTGTATCTTATTATGAAAGTACAGACTTTATTCAGATTTTTAGAAAAATTCCCCTAATGCCCTTTCTCTGAACCAAGGGTCCACCCGTAATACCATGTTCTACGTAGTTTTCATGTTTCCTTGGGCTCATTTTGGCTGCTAAGTTCCTCAGCCTCTTTTTTTTTTTTTTTAAAGAGAAAAGGACAGTGTGAGAGAGACAGAGAGAATCAATTTTTATTGAGTTTAGTTTTTCACGTGGCTTTCGTTGCTCTGACACTTAGTTGTGTACATGGGTGCTGGGGTTCGAACCCGCGTACTCGTGCATGCTGGGCAAGCGCTGTAACCACTGAGCCACTGCCCCAGCCCTGACAGTATTTCTGAGAAGTACTGATCAGGTATTTTGCTCAAGATCCTTCAACTTGGATTTCCCTGATGATGCTTCCTAATTCAAAATGCGGTTGTGAGCTTTTGAGAGAAAGACCACAGACGTAAAGTACCAACTGATTTTTTTTCCCCTGCGGTGCTGGGATTGAACCCAGAGCTGGGCAAGCACAGAGTATACCTTCAGTCCTCCTTATTTATTAATTTTTATTATGATGCAGGTTCTCTCTAAATGGCCAAGCCTGGCCTTGAACTTGGGAACCTCCTACGTCAGCCTCCCAAGCAACCAAGTGCCCGTGTCCTCGTATCACATCCAAGGTCTCTACAGCTTACCTGGCGTTTCACGTTGGTCCCTGGATGTGAGGTGGCATTTGCCATGCTTCTCCATTACTGTAATGACTGCCGAAAAGATTACGACTTTATCTGAGGTGTGATTGGTCTGGAGGAAAATACACACACTTCAAAGGTGTAAAGCTTTTCATTTTTCTTTCTTTTTTTTTTTAAAGAAAGACAGACAGGGCTAGAGTGGTGGCTCAGTGGTTATGGCGCTTGCCTGGCGTGAGCAAGTACACAAGTTCAAACCCCAGCACCCACGTACACAACGAAGTCTCGGAGCAATGAAAGCCACGTGAAAAACTAAATAAAAATTGATTCTGTCTCTCTCTCTCACTGTCCCCTCTTTCTTAAAGAGTGAGAGAGAGATAGAGAGACAGTGAGTGAGAGAAAGAATCAATTTTATTTAGCTTTTCATGTGGCTTTCACTGTTCCTACACTTTGTGGTATACGTGGTGCTGGGTTCGAATCCGTGTCCATGCGCATGCCAGGCAAGCGCCCTAACCGCTGAGCCACCGCTCCAGTCCCAGCTGTTACTTATGACAGATAAGTTTACCCGTGTAACCACTTCCCCGGTCAGGATGTGAAACTTTTCTCTCAACCCTCTAAAGTTGATAGAAACCTAATTCCGTCTTTTCACTTGATGAGGACCTTAGAGAAGCTTCTCAGTTATCAGCGGGTCAGAAGCGGGCAGAGCACACATTTCAAGTTGCCCTGGAAAGAAGTCGTGATTGATTCTCTAGGGTCCCTTTCACAGATTGGTGGACCTGAGTCTTTCCTCACTGGACAGACTAGGAAATGCACTCTCCCATAACTTGACACCTTGTCCCGTGTCTTGAGACAGGAGCATGAGCAAAGTTTAATAATCTGCTCTCAGAAGAAGAGTTTTACAGAAAAAGAAAAAAAAAAAAAAAACAAAGGAGAAAAAAGGGGAAAAAAATCCGGAGGAAGAAGGATCTTTCCTTGTAACAGCTGAATGACTGAGAATGGGGAAGACCCCTGCCAGGATCCAGCCTCTCTAGCACAGGAGACTATTTTGGGTATTTGCTATTGACCAGAAGCAACACAAATACGTATGTGATCATTCACAAGGAGTCATTATCCAACCTTATATTTTTATCAATAGTTATACAAATCAGGATATGTAATTAGAACTGAAAGAAATGTTAAAAATCAGAGGCAAAAGTACCACTTCAATTTACAGATGAAATGCATAAGAAAAAAGTCTGGTAATTTGCCGAGACTATAGACTTTTTAAACCTTTTATATCATCAGATTGAGATGTATAATTTTGATAAAAGTGCACACAGGCTAAATACTCAGGTTGATAATATTATAAATATATAAACTAAGCATAAAACTTTATATAACAGCGTTACCTCACTCAAAATAGGCAACACTCCCATTACCCCGTAAAGTTTCCCGTACCCTACTTTCTCAGTCCATCCACTACCCCCGGACTAGGCTATTGGTATACATTTAGACTTTTTCTGGATTCTCAAATGAAAGACAATACTTGATACGTAATTTTTTCCCCATCTACTGTTATGTGAAATAACAAATTCAGCATCTGTGTGTGCTGTGTCTATATGGTTTGTTCCTGATCATAGATGGAAATCGTTCAGTTGCATGGTTACACCGTGATGTATTTATACTGTTGATAGACATCTGAGTCTCCTCTATTCTCCAAGTATTTGCAACAACATTGCTATGAGCACTTACTTATAAATTCTCTGTAGATACACATTTCATTTCCTTGAGTAGAAATAAAAATGTTGGGTTGCCTGGAAAATGTATGGTAACCTTTACAAGAAATGGATCGAAAGTTGTCTAAAATGATCCCACCACTTTACCTTCTGACCAGTAATAGAGGGAGTCTTTCCTTCCTTGCCAGCACTTGGAATGTTCAGTGGCTTCTTCATTAGTGATGCTGTAGGTAGTGGTATTTCACTGTGGTTTTGATTATCCCTGATAACTAACATTTTCAAACACCCATTGCCTTCCGTATCTATTCTTTTCTTTTTTAAATTTTTATTCGATAAACATGGTCTTACAATTAGGAGGAGCTCATCATCAAACAATCAAGAATAGCAGCGTAATGACAGAACAAGCCAATACTGGTGCCAGACCATGGTTTCCCCCCTTTGGGTTCCACATGGGTCCATGTTTCACTCTACTTACGCCCCAAGTTAATTGGACTTCTCCTGGAAGTCGGAGGTTTCCCTCTGATTAGATTCCCCATACTACCTCCCTCTGGTCTCCTTGATGTCCTTCCTATTCCCTTCCCCCTACCATACCCCCCTCCCTACATCCCCCAGGAATCTAGGCAAGGTTCCCCATGTAAAAATTCATATATGTTGAGGTAGTTGTTAGCTTAGCCATCTATTGTACTGTTTCCACTTGTATTCTAGCTTCCACAAATGAGACAAAACAGTAGGCCCTCGAGTCTTATAGCTTTATCAATGTTCATAGCAGCTCAATTTACTGTACCTAAATTATGGAACAACCCAGATGCCCCTCACGTGATGAGTGGATCCAAAAACTATGGTACATATATACAATGGAATGCTACTCGGCTATTAGAGAAGACGATATTATGGCATTTGCAGCCGAATGGATGGAGATGGAAAAAATTTTGCTAAGTGAAGCCTTCCGTATCTATTTTTTTAGTGGACATATATATATATATTCTTCATTCTCAAAATTTGCATGTGGGTATTAGAATCTGATTTATATAACAAGTTCTTTATCAATTTACATGTTTTGTAAAATTTTCTCCATTCCTGCTTGCCTCTAATTGTTTTTAAAAGAGTCTGTGAAGGATTGATATTTTTTCTTTGAGTATTTGATTAATTTCATCGAAATCTGGACTTTTTTTAAGCAAAGGATTAAAATGTATACTTATGGGGTTGGGGATTTAGCTCAGTGGCAGAGTGCTTGCCTTACATGTACAAGGCCCTGAGTTCGGTCCTCAGCCCTGAAAATAAATAAATAAATAAAATATATACTTACATATACATATACAGATATGTACACAAACGTAGCTCTTATTTTATTTTATTGGTACCAGGGATTGAACCCAGGAGTACTGAATCACTGAGTCACATCTCCAGCCCTTTTGATATTTTATTTTGAGGTAGGGCCTTACTAAGTTGCTGAGGCTAGCTTTGAACTTGTGATCCTCCTGTCTCAGCCTCTGGGGTCACAGGGATAACAGGCTTGCACCACCACATCTAGCTCTCATAGATCTTATTTTAAGCAGCTTTACTAATAAACATTTTACTCGTAAAATCCATCCACTTCAAATGTATAATGTAATATTTTTTACGGTCACCTTAAATCAGTTTCAGAACATTCTGCACCTTCTGATAAGTCTAATAAGATCTCTCATGGCTGTTTACCATTAATTCCATTTCTACCACCCGCCTGAGTCAACAGTGGGGAGGTTTATAAACACAAAGTCAATTTAAGAGACATAAACCTCTTCAGATTTTCTGTTTCCTTTTGAGTCAGTTTTGGTAAATCATGTCTTTCAATGAACCTGTTTCCTTTCATTGTTTTTATCTTTTTTGACATAAAATTGTTCTTACCATTTGCTTCCTTAGGCTTCAGTGAGTCAAGGGGTCAGACTGATGTCTTCTCACGCTGGCTGCTTCTCTCTCCTCTTTTGCCTTCATCTGTCCAATTTTACTTAGCTTTTAAAAGAACAGCTTTCGGTGTTATGGATTTTTCTCCATTTTTGCTCTTTTTCTGTACCATGAGTTCTGCTCTTTATTCTTTTCCTCTATCTTCTTAGAGTTAACTTATTATTTTTTTCTCAATGTGAGGATTTAAACTAAGACCTGGGCTGGCCACACACCACAAATGTAGATGGTTGCTTTTGTAAATCAGTTCACTGAAAATTATTTTCTTCTTTCTCTGTATTTTTCTTTTTCAGCTTGAGTTATTTGGGCTTATGTTGTTTAACTTTAAAAGATTTAATTCCATTGTTACCAGAATGAATTCCATGATTCATGCATTAAGACCTATTTTAGGGAGCAAAGGGTCCATTTTGATTAATTCTTTACATCTTTTCAATTTCATCGATCATTCCTTTTTGCAGTGCATACCTGCTGTTATAGGCATTGAATTTCAGATATTGAATTTCCTATTCTGTATATTTCAGCTCTAGACATTTAATTTGGTTCTTTTTAAAATTATTTTGCAGTTCTTTCCCAATTATGAATATGTCTCTCATATTCAACTTTTTTTTAAAATCTTTTTTTTTTTAAGAGAGAGGGAGAGAGTAAGAAATAGAGAATGTGAGAATCAACTTTAGTTTTTGACCTGGCCTTTGTTTCTCTGACACTTAGCTGTGTATGTGGTACTGGGGTTTGAACCCAGGTCCATGTGCATGCCAGGCAAGTGCTCTAACCACTGAGCCACCCACTCTGGCCCTCTTCCACATTCCTACAGTGTCTGCTTGTATCAGTTTTCTGCTGTTGTGCCACGGATTACCATAAATTGAGTAGCATAAAGCTATAGTCATTAATCCTCTCACAGTTCTGTGAGGGAGACGTCTGGGCAGACGTCTGCATGGATCTCTCCTTAGGCCCTCATGAGATGGAAATCAATGTGTCAACCAGCCTGACATCTTATACGGAGGCTCGGGGAAGAGGGCACTGCCAGCCTCTCTGGGGTTGTTAGTAAAACTGACTCCTTGTAAAGATGGAGCTGATAGCCCTGCCTTCCTGATAGCCAGCTGGTTCCCAGGGTCACTCTCCCTTCCACGTGATCTTCTCCCTCTTAGCAAAAGAGCATCTCCTTTGTGTCAAATCCTTATCACAACTTGAGAATCTCTGGTTTCCTCTTTTGCAACCAGATAAAGAAACTCCTGTGTTTGAAAGATTCATGTGTATCAGAAGGGCTTCCAAGACAACCTCTCCACCTTCAGGTCAACTGATTAATGACCCTAATTACATCGGCACAGGCACTTTACCATGTAATGTAGTAGACCGTGCAGGTGATTTCAGTACTCTGTCTGCCTTGCTGTTTGTACGTATGTGGTAATCCCAAAATCTTTCATTCCGGAATCTCTGTTTATTGACTACATTTCCTCCAGCGTTCTTCGAGCCATACTTTCACTGGATTCTGCGTAGTGCAAATGTAACATAGTTAAGCGTCTGCATTTTATTGTCACCCTTTAAAAATTGTTGAATTTTGTTTTAGCAGGCAGGAAGTAACTGAAGGATCAACTTGATCTTTTCCAGGCTTATCTCTAAGACTCTTTTAGGTGCCTGTTTAGTCGACCATCCAGCTGTAAATTTTCGGTGCTCTCTCTTAAATGCACTACCTCCTCCACCGGGTCTCTTTGCTGTGGAGGATCAGAATTCAAAAGCTGATCTGAATGTAACTTCATCTTAGTTTTTGTACTTATGATCTTTGTGACTAAAATTGGATTCTCCTCCTGCTCATCCTTGCACTAGAATAATGATGGCCCATTTCTACACAAACCCATTTTACACATAGATTTGCAGTCCATATGCTCCAAAAGGAAAAAAAAAAAAAAGAAACCCACCATTCTGCCCATGAAGGGCCAGATTCTGTGCCCTCTGCTCATCTGCAAAAATATGAATAAGAGACTGTACTATTGAATGTGAGATGATTTTGCAAACAGGGCATCACTTTCTGGTTTGTCTAGTAACAGATTTTGCGTTCTTATACTTTTTATCCCTCCAGTACTGGCCTAGAACTCAAGGAGGGCGGTCTACCGTTAAGCTACACCCCCAGCCCATTTTAGCTTTTGTTTTGAGACAGAGTCTTGCTAAGTTGCTCATACTAGCCTCAAACTTGTGATCCTCCTGTCTCAGCCTCCTGCATCACTGCGATTATAGGCATGCACCACCATACCCAGATTTCACTTCCTGTGTAGTCCAGGTGTGCACAGTTCCTGGCTATAAAAAGAAGACTGTGCTTCTAACACCCCTAAGCAACCTACAGCAGCGGTCACAGTTAATGAACCAGGATTGAGCACTGGACTCCAGAGAGTCCCATCAAAGCTTTCAGAAAAGGTTTATCAAGTGCCTGAAAAGTAGACTATTTTAGATTTATAAATAGTTTTGAAAACAAAATCATTTTTTCCAGGCATCACGGTGTACCTGTAATCTCAATGACTCAGGACTGAGGCAGGAGGATTGCAAGTTAGAGGCCAGCCTCAGCAACTAAGCGAGACATTTTTCTCAAAAATTAAAAAAAAAAAAAAAAAAGGTCTGGGGACATAGCTCAGTGATAAAGCATCCCTGGGTTTAATCTCCATTACAATAATAATAATAATAATAAATATCAAAATACACTAAATATCCTTTAAGTTCCAGAATCTGTGCACGTACAGTGACCAAAAGGACAGTAATTTATCTGCCAGAATTCCTGCTCTGCCCACTTTAGGTTTCGGTCACTGTCAGGTAAAGGTGGTACAATGAGAAAACCAGTTGTGATTCATTCAACACATGAGTGTTTCTTGGCCACCAAACGCCATTCAAAACATTGTCCTGGATGACAAGACAAATAATCCCCAGCCTTAACCCTCAAGGATCTTACAGCTTGGCAGGGGACACAAGATATGCACACCAATGGCTGAAACACAAGGAAGGTAATGACAGCTGCCGATGTTTAGAGAGATTAAGCAGAGCAAGCGAAGGGCACAAGAAGGCAGCTGTCAGCCAGGAGGTTTCCTTGAGCCATCTCCAGCGCGGCCAGGGACCTGGGCATGTGAAAAATCAGGTGGCCATACTTGTTACTCACCTTTTATTTATTTCTCTTTTCTTTGTCTTCTCACTGGACTTCTAATAAATAGCCTGAAATTAAAAATTAAAAATGGATGTAGTCTTGGTCAAACACTGCCTGAGCTGCTGGTGCTGAAAGCCTAGCACGAGTCCCCGCCTGCGCCTTTCTCTGGCCTCTTTTGTGGCTTCTTTCCCTTACACATGAGCTTGTGCTTCCCTAATAGGATATCCGTTCCAGAGATTCCACCCCTTTGCTCTGGTGTTTTGAAAGAGAGGAACTAGTAGGTGATCTTTGGTGCTTCCAACAACAGAAAGAAAATACTATATAACTGAAAAAGCGTACAGGCCATCCTTCCAAGGGACCTGGCTCCAGAGCACTAATGTTTTAAGGAAGCCCTCGTTTCCCCTCCCTCTTACTATCACATTCAATATGCGTCTGTCTGTCTGTCTCTGTCTCTTCGCATTTCTTTCTCTTACTTTGGGATTCAAATGTCTCCTGGTTCCTGTGGAAACTGCTGGCAGAGAATATGACAGGGTTATATGCTCACCGAGAGGGGACGGGGAGGGAGAAGCAGGGGCCACCACTGCATAATGATGTACAAGGTGAGCACTCATGTAGGAAGCCATCAAATGCAAGGGTGATTGATAGCTACTCTGTGTACCATGGTGGATTTGTGTAGGAATTACAGCACACTTTTGTGGAAGATCACAGTAAAATATCTTGTTCTTACAAAATCTGAATTGCATAACCATTTCCACAAAGAGAAATGTGAAGCTTGTTAAGGAAGGGGCCCATTTTTATCTGATTCATGCAGTGATATGTCTATGTGGTCCTTGCTGGCCCTGAGCCTCCACCCCAGCTGCTCCAGATCCATGACTTAATTCTGACTGGCTGTGGTTGGGCTCCATGCTCAAGCTTTAACCCCACACTTGGGCCAGAAGGACCCCATGCTCTGATTAGCCAGGCCGAGAAGCAGAGTGGGTTCTCAAACCCAAGCATTGGAATGTGCAAAATAAAAGTGATGGACTGTCCACAGAAGGAGGGGGAGTGAATGTTGAGCAAAAGAAATCAAAACAAAAGGTCCTGCAACCAGAAAATGTTGCTGATGATCCCCGACTCTCTCTGTGCTTGTCTTCTACATTTAAAGGAACAGAACATTGGCCTAAAAAGAGCACTGTGGCCAAAGGGACATGGCCTATTTTAACAGAGGATTTGAGAGTTAAAAGAACTTGGAGAGCATCCAATTCAATCTCATCATTTTCCAGATGGGGAAACTAAAACCCAAGCAGGGGGAATAGAAATGCCAAGGGCACACAGGTAGTTGGTGGCAGAGACAATCAAGGACTCATCTTTTGTCCCTCCTCACTGCTCTTAAAAATAGTCATACTTTCCCATCACCCACAACAAACATATACTCCTGTGTCTGGCTTTCTCTGCCCTCAGAACTGTATAATATGGTTTTGATGTGCTCCAACAGAGAGCCCCCTCAAAGGTTGAATGAACCTCCTTGAGTCTACTTCTGTTCCCAAGGACAGAAATATTAAATGTCCTCACCTAGGAATGAGTCACTTGTTGCTTTCATGGGCCAAGTTTTGCAGGAGGGGACACCTGTGATAAGGAGCTTCATAACTGCAGCTGCTGCCTGTTTTGGCATGGGGACTCTGCTCCCAAGATCCCCAGCAGAGAAAGAGTAAGGCATCCCTAGTCCAGGGGCAGACTTCTCTACGTGCCCCTTCCTCCCACCAGCACCTCTTGTCTGCTGCTTCCTACTGGCAAAGCCTGTCACCAGCTCAGTCTCTGGAATAGGTAGGAGGGAGCTTTACACCTGTCAGAGCTAGGAAGAAAGTGTGCTCTGCAGAGTTCTCAATTGCGGCAAAGGAAGAAATGGAATGACTCCAAGCCAGCCTCCCTCCCTTCCTTCCTTCCTTCCTTCCTTCCTTCCTTCCTTCCTTCCTTCCTTCCTTCCTTCCTTCCTTCCATTACAGCTGCTGGAGATTGCAGTCAGTTGAGCCAGCTGTGGCTCTAGGACCCCTGAAGACGCCATCCCTAACGTTTCCCCAGGACTTCTGCCTTCTACTGGCTAGCCTAGTGCCTGGCCCTACAGACGCGTCTGGGTAAAGGTGCTTTAAGTCAGGAATCAGACTCCGCTGTGTTCCATGTGTTTTTCTTAGTGACAATTAGCACACACACACAGTGGATCAGGTGTAAAGACTGGGGTCTCCGGAGCCTCTCTTTCACTGGCTTCTCCGACTCTATTTTCTGGAAGGGGAAGAGCCAAGGCTCCGAACCTAGGGGCTAGGAACTCGAGTCATCCCCGCCTCATCCCAGAGCACACCCGTGCCCATAACGTGGGTGTGGGTGTCGGTGGGCAAGAGGCTTCCACTGTGAGTTGGGGGCAAGTTCACAGCCTTCGCCCGTGCCGTGAAATCCCTAGATTCCCTGGGGACCACGAAACTCCCATTGCGAGGCCACCTCCCCACCTCCCCAGCCGCCCACCCATTCCCCCCTTACCTCAGCACGCAGCCCCTCCCTGCGTGATGATGCAAACCAGTGGGGAGGGCGGGCGCTGGCAAGGGTGGGGAGGAAAGCGGAGCAGGCGAGGGAGGGAGGGAGCGAGTGGGAGGAGGAGGAGAGGGAGCCGAACGACCATTTAAAGCGATAGCTATCCCTGCCCTCTCCCCAGTGCTGGGCTGTTCGTGAGCACTAGCTGCAAGCCGGGCGCGAGCGCGGCGCACTGGCTGGGGAACCCAGGAGCGCCAGGCGCCCCAGGCTGGCGGGCGCCCTGGGACCCCGCACCCTCTCTGGCTGCCCATCCGCGGGCGCCCCCACCTTCCGTGCCTGCAGAAGTCCCTGGGCTTCCCCAGAGAGGCTCACCTCGAGGGGCCCGGACCTCCGCTGAGCCCGCCACCATCCCCTCCAGCGCCGCCGCCGCTGCAGCCGGAGCAGCATGGTCCAGCTGGGGAAGCTGCTCCGCGTCCTGACTTTGATGAAGTTCCCCTGCTGCGTGCTGGAGGTGCTCCTGTGCGCGCTGGCGGCGGCGGCGCGCGGCCAGGAGATGTACGCCCCGCACTCGATTCGGATCGAGGGGGACGTCACCCTCGGGGGGCTGTTCCCGGTGCACGCCAAGGGTCCCAGCGGAGTGCCCTGCGGCGACATCAAGAGGGAGAACGGGATCCACAGGCTGGAAGCTATGCTCTACGCCCTGGACCAGATCAACAGCGATCCCAACCTGCTGCCCAACGTGACGCTGGGCGCGCGGATCCTGGACACTTGTTCCAGGGACACTTATGCGCTCGAACAGTCGCTCACTTTCGTCCAGGCGCTCATCCAGAAGGACACCTCCGACGTGCGCTGCACCAACGGCGAGCCCCCGGTTTTCGTCAAGCCGGAGAAAGTAGTTGGAGTGATTGGGGCTTCGGGGAGTTCGGTCTCCATCATGGTGGCCAACATCCTGAGGCTTTTCCAGGTAGGGGGGCGCTCCCTCGGGCCGGAGCACGCTCGGGCTCCCGGCGCTCTGCTCTGAGCCTTAAGAGCTGGCTTGGACTTCGGGGTTGCGGGGTCAGGTCGGCCTTCCCGCAGGTCCACTCTGGAAATCCCGCCGAATCCCTCTCGCTCCGTCCAAGGAGGTACCTTCCCTGCTTGATTCAATTCCCTTCCCTGTCTCCCCTTGTCCACGCTCCGCTCCACCCGACTTGACACTCTGGATTTATGGCCCCATTTACAAGAAGCAATCTGCGAAAAACAAGGCGATGATTTAAATGGGTTTGCATTAGAGTGAAATATGGTCCGAAAACAGGCTTGTAAAAGTGCCCGGCTCCTAGGAAAGCAGGTTAGGCACATGGAACCGGAAAGAGGATGCCTCCAAACAGGGCTTCTCCTAACTCCCCAGCGTCCCACCCCCAAGCCACCCGGGAAACCTCGACTCCTTTGGAAAATTTCGAGAGGACCTTATGGAGGCACTTCTCAAACTGAGGGCTCGGTTTTAACCTAGATTTGGATGTCAGTAGCCCATCTCGCTCGGGTTGGATTTCCGACCTGTAGCCAGTCTTCATCAGAGCCTGGGGCGGGAGACTGGGGACCCTCCCCAAGTACGGAGATGCAGTCTGCAAACGTGACCCCCCCCCCCAGTTGGGTTCCTCCGGGCAATTTTTTTGCACGGTCTAAATTATATTTGCAGTTCCGCCACTGGCAGGAGCTGGACGATCAGCTTTCTACTCTTGCTACTTCAGACCTCAGCTCAGAGATGAGCTCATGCTAACTGCGAAACAAAATAGCTTTCACTGCCTGCTCCCTCCGCCCCCTCGCCTTGTAGCTCCCTAAAGCAGCCCCCAACCCCAATCCTGGACCCTGATCTCAGAGGAGGATTCTCAGAACGAGGCAAGAAAGTGCCTGGGGCGGTGGGGTGCGCTGCGCAGGGACCCGAGGTTCTGCTCAGGTCCAGAGAGCCCTGGCAAAAATGCGAGGAAGGCGGATCCAGGACTGATAAGCGGTGGGTTCTACCGCAGTGCTCTCGCCTCCTGCTCCCGCAGCCTCTGCCCCATGGCTCCAGTGCTGCATTGGGTAAAAAATGGATGGCTTTATAGGTTCAGAAATCGAGTTTCAGGGTCTCCGTGACAGAGGATTCCCTTCCCCGTTTGTTCTTCCTGTGTGTGCATCTATCTGTCTCTTCTTTCTGCCCCCTCCCCCGTATTATTTTTTGCTTGCTTTCAACCTCTTCTTCCTTTCTCAAGAATTCTCTTCTTCCTCACTCCTCAGTTCTTGGTTCATTTCGGTCTGGAGAGAGCCCTTTCTTCATCCCAGGCTTTCTCTGTGCTTAATGGTACCCAAGCCCCATTAATCCCTTCCCCAGAGGTGCCCATGTTCCTGGCACCCTTGTGCTGTCCAAATGGGAGGAATTATGTCTTTCTCTAGTGTTTTCTCCAAGGGTGTGGGTTTCAGGAGGGGACTCCATTTCGTGTGCAGGGTGTCACCGCTCACCTCCAGGAGTGCAAAGTTTGTTTTTAAGAAGGAGGGGCAGCCTGGGCAGGACCCCTCTGGTCCTTAGAACATCCTGATGCCTTCTGGGTGTACCCTATGGATGTCTTTGGATGTCTGCAACCTCAGATGCTTTGGGTGTAGATTCACTGTGGGTTGCTTGCTTTTCTGAAGAACCTGGGATTCTAGAATCAAAACCCAGACTTACTTCTCTCATCTCTGAGCTCCAAGCTGGACAACTTGAGGGGGCAGTGCTGCAGAAAGGAGGTCAGCTCCCACACTTGAGACCGCAGGGGGAGAGGGTGACAGAATTTCCCTCTCATCCTTGGGGCTTGGAGGCACATTCTGTGTTTAGCATTTTAAAAATATTTTTCTGCCTGTTTCTTTTTTCACTTAGAGCATGGGCATTGCTGCAGATGGGCCTGTGGGTCTAAAAAAAAAAGGTTGACATGTTGAAGTCAAGAAAGATACTGCAAGTTAAGCTCAGGATCCTTTGCTGGCAAAGATTCCAGCGGGAGCCAATTCCTCCTCTAGGTGTTGGAAGCTGAGGCAACTTACAAGGAAACAAACGGCTGTTCTGCAATCCATTCCCCCATTCCCTCGAGTCTGGGAGGAGAGGATCTGAATGCCAGCTTGAGCAGTGTGGGATGGGACTAAAACCATTCAGAGAAAACACTGTCATTTTTCTCTAATTTGCAAATTGCAGCTATTCCTGCTGGATCGAGCAGCTGAGGGGAGAAAAGCCCCCAGTTGGTATCACCTGCATTTTATTAAGAAGTTGCACCAACTTGTAGCTTGGGTTGCAAGCTAGATATAGCCATAGCCCAAGTTGGTGTGTTGTGTGTGTGTGTGTGTCTGCGTGTGGATTTCTTTCCCAGTGGCTTTTTTTTTTTTTTGCATGTAATTTCAGAAGCTCCTGGCATGCAAGTCCAACCCCCAGTTTTCCAGCTTCTGTCGGCCTGCAAAATGAGTAAGAATAATGGTGCACAGACCCCATTGTTTATAGATACAATCAGGGGAAGAGGAAAAAGAGAACAAGTGGGTCTTCTCTGGGATTCCAGAGTTCACCTCAATTAAAATTGTCTTATACAAAATAAATTCCTCCAAATAATTGAATTCTTTATAGTGATTTGAGTATTCTTTTTTCCCTCTGGTCCCTTAGGGTTGCTGGAAGATGGGGGAAGTTAATGATGCCAAACTGATCACTTGAGATATAAATTTATGCCTCTAGCAAGGGGGGGATTCTCAGGGACTAATCTGGATAAGTGCTAGGGGGGCAGGAGGGAGTAATGAGATATCAGGAGGTGTAGCAGATGCTGCTCTTGCCACCAGCAAAAGCTGTGGATGAAGCTCTTTCCCTAAAGTGAAGACCTGGGTGGGAATGACTACTCAGATGGAAATAGTGTCTTTGACTTGTGATTCCCAACATAGGAGCTGAGCACCTGCCCGCTCGCTCCCTCTCTCTCTCTCCTCTCCAGCCAAACTGATCAGGTTAGTAAATGACATGGCTGAGAACAGGAATCATATCCAGTGGGTCTTCCAAATCCAGGAATTTGAAGTTAATGAAATTAGTGTGTGGCCAGGGCTCTGCCAAGCAGAATTAAATCTGTACAACTGTCCTACAAAGCATTTGAAGCCTCGAAGAAGCACCAGGGAGGAATTTCTGCAGATTTGTTTTCTGAGCCTGAGCAAAATAATGCTCTCTTAATGCTCAGAAAGATTAAACATAAATTAATATTGACTATGAGTAACATATTTTGAGAAAATAATCACATAGTGGGGCTGGCTTAAAGTCAACAGGTTATATAATATGGTGACCAAAGAATTAATCTCCCTGACCACTATTTTCTGAGTTATGTGAAAGATATATTATAGTGGGAGGTAATGGGAATGTTTTTGTTCATGGCTCCTCTATTAGTGATTTGGGAGTAAACCCTATGAGAGTGTAAATAGCTTGTGCTGCATGGGTTTTGAATGAACAGTATTTCATATGTGGTCACATGGACCAGGCCAGAGACTTGGTATTGAATGGCATCTCTTCCGCTTATCTTCCCCCGCCCCCAAAGTAAGTTCAAGGAAATAGTGCTACAAAGTACCCTTATTGAAGTTTCTGCAAATGTAAGACTGTACCAAAAATGAAATGCATTTGCAAATATGTAAGCTTCCCTTGTGTTCATTGAAACTTGAAAACAATGTCCACCTTCTGGGACAGTTTCATACATAAGAGCTCACCTTTCCTTTCCTCTCTACCCACCCTTCCTGTTCTGTATCTCCCCCAGCCCTCCCATTTAGTAGAACAGAACTCAGCTCTTAGGGTGATGTGGTATTACTACCATCGGGATTTTTTTTTAAAAGGCAATTCTATCCTACTCTTTTTAAAATTGTATAAATATAGGTGTCGCTGCCATTCGGAATAATCTCTATAACAATCTCGGCCTCCACATTTACCGTGTTTCAGGAAATTTACCTAACAGATGGTGAGTGGGAACTTTTTAAAGGGGTACTTTTTAAAACAGCAGAGAGGGAAGGGATGAAGATATGTTCCTACTATATTTGAAGAGGCCTCCATGTGTATGTTATGTATACACAGCCTACATAATGGAGATGTCTTTGGACATTTTTCTCTTTGAGAATAATTGAAACAATGGCCAAGTTTACTTTCACAAATGACACTTGGTGTATTCCGTATGTCCACACAGATTATTTTTCGATCTAAAACACCCTAGCTTGGTTACATGTGTTCTGTAGTCTTAATCCTGCCGTTAACTGGTTATGTTGCCCTATTTAAGTCACTTGATTATTCTTGGTCTCATTTTGTTTGAATTTTC
Source organism: Aplodontia rufa (assembly GCA_004027875.1). Classification (NCBI taxonomy): domain Eukaryota; kingdom Metazoa; phylum Chordata; class Mammalia; order Rodentia; family Aplodontiidae; genus Aplodontia; species Aplodontia rufa. The sequence goes on along the minus strand of PVKS010001885.1, from coordinate 27,342 downwards.
TCTCTAAAACAATTCAATTTCTAGAAATGTCTCCTCTTTCTCTTTAGATTGGAGAAAGTCTGATCTTATCAAAACCTTATGGCACGTCCTTCCAGTTCCCTCTTGGAACAATCAGTGAGTTAGGGAGAGCTTTTGCAAGGTATTTTCACACAACCTCTTTGGCCATTATTAGTCTAGTACATCTCCCCTCTTGAGACTTTTTTTTAGGGGGGGATTCTTTTATCATTCTACTCCTTCATCATATAGATCAAGGATGATGGTAGAGAAAGTGACCTTATAGGACTGTGTGGTCATAGCAGGTTGGGAACTGTGGAATTTTGTTTTGTCTACCAGTGTCCCATCCCATCTTATCTTACAACAAGGCTTTTCTTTGGAGAACTGCAAAACAATGACAGTACCCACATTCCTGGCCTCAGGTCAAGCAAATAAATCAGTTGATGGGTGCAGTTGTGGATATCTGACCTTGCCTAGACCAATCAGAATCCTTCCCAAGACGCATCTGTCAGAGAAAAATGGGAAAATGATCTCCTCTCTGGAATTTCCAAACTGGGTTGATGGGAAGCTGGGCAGCCAGTGGGTATCCAATGTGGGGGAGACTTTCTGCCACATAGAATAACATAGAAGTCATCAGAGGCTCAGTGACAGAGAGAAACTGACCTCCTGCTGACCTAGAACTTCCACATCTAATTAGAGCTAAATCTAGATGCACCTGTGAATTTCTGGTGTATGTCTTTAAATTTAAAAAATTCTCTCACCATGTTGACCTTGATTTTTGCCATACGCAATGAAGAACAACTGATTTCCTACAATAACATAACTTTTGCTGACAAGCATTCTTTAAGTGAAGAATGGCATACATTTTCTGTACTTTAAACCAAAGCCTTCTAGCCCTGCTTTGGGATCTTCAAGTCTGCATCCTTTCTTACTCTTCCCATATTTATTGTAAATGCTGTAAAGTATTCTTCAGTGTGTCCTCCGCGTCTTGATACAGTTGAGAGAGAGGGCAGATACTTCTGATGTCAACTGTAGCCTATGGGCCTCTGTCTAGAAGCTTTGGAACTGTACTCAGTTCCTTTCATTAAAACAAATCTTTTGTTGATCTCCCCAGGGCACAGAAACATTTTCATGGCATAATGGAATACAAAGTATATTAAATTCTTGGGTCTCTGAACAGTAAGCAATAAGCCTGACTCTACCCCTGATCCTATTTTACTTTAAAGAGGCCACTAAGAACAGTTGTAAACATGGTTTCCCAACAACTGAAATGTGTGTCTGGTTATTATTTAAAAAGGAATTTATTTATATAGTCACACTAATTAATGAATGGACCTTTTTGAATTGGTTCGGTAAATATGTTATCTGTATAAAAAGCAACACAACCTTTTTATAAGAAAATATTTATCTGCAAAACATATCATGTCATGATTCTTTTTTTTTTTTTAAGAGAGAAAGGGATAGTGAAAGAGAATCAATTTTATTTAGTTTGTCATGTGGCGTTCGTTGCTCCAACACTTGGTTGTGTATGTGGTGCTGGGATTCAAACTTGTGTACTTGTGCATGCCAGGCAAGTGCCATAAGCACTAAGCTACCGCTCCAGCCTCACAATTCTTAATATTATGACATGTCTATGTTTGACAATTACCTCCCTTTCAATTGCATTCACTATTAAATATTTCTTGAATCAAGTTATTAGATTATAAGAGTAAAAGTAAAATGCATAACATTTTAACAGTATAGGATAGGCTACATATCCCATTTTGTGCAAATAGGGGTTCTGATTTCTTTTCAATAATAGTACTAGTGACCACGATGATGGTATGAGTCCCTAGTGCAGCTACTGTGCTCTGTACTAAAAATAACTTCATCCCATTTAGTCCTCACAATAATCTTGCAAATGTGCATATTGTCATGACATATTGTCACCTTGGGGAAAGTGATTTTTATAGCCCAAAGTCACCTATGCATTGAATGGCAAAGTCTGGATTCCAACTTAGGTCTGTCTTTCTTTCTTTCTTTTCCTCTCTTTTTGGTCTAATACCACTCAGGCTATAAACCAATGTGCATACTGCTCAGCCATCACAGAAATGCAGAAATGATTAACATAATTATAGATTTGCCAACCCTGAATACACAGTGGGTAAGAGACTTCAGAATTGCCAATTACTTCTATAACTATTTCCAGAAATATTTTATTTCACTTCTAAGACAAGATGAATTCTGTACTTCCATAGAAACCTGAACACACAAATTCATACCTCCAAGCAGCTTCTTATACCGTAGAATTTTCTTTCAAATTAATGCAAGAAAAAAAAAAAAGGTTTCATATTGCCCTGACCATTATGGATGTTGGCTCTTCCTACACTTTAATTCATTCACTCACCCTTTCTACAAACCTCAAGAGGGGAAATCCGTCATTAGGGTTCATGTGCAAAGTGAGAGGAATAGATTGGTACTGTAGCTGAAAGTCAAGTTGACAGAGCCCAGGAAGTAACCTGCTAATAAACGTAACACTGATGTTTGTGTGGGCCGTGGAGGGAAGGGTAGGAGAATTTTCAGGGTAATGGATTATTTTGCCTCTTGCCATAAAAGTGCTACAGCTTAATAGTTTTGTAATTGGTCATTTACCAAAGTCTCCCTCTCTGAGTGCTGAGCATTCCCCATTCCCAGCGGCTGATTCTTCCTCTGTGCTTTGGTGGAAGGTAGCAATTAAGCCCCATAGAAGGGCTCAGTCCTGTATCATTTAGACAGAAACACTTCTATTAAAGTAGCAACTAAACATTTTACTATCTTTGAAATCTGACTGTGTTCTGAAGGAATTCGATCAGAAAAACATCACCAGGACCATGGTCCATGTGGAAACGCAGCATCAAAGGAATGATCAGAATTTCCCAGTATGGGGACTGGAGCAGTGGCTGAGCGGTTATGGTCCTTACTTGGCATGCACGAGTACACGAGCTTAAACCCCAGCACCACGTACACAATGAAGTGTTGGAGCAACGGAAATCAGATGAAAAACCAAATAAAATTGATTGTCTCTCTCTATCAGTATCCTTCTCTCTCTTAAAAAAAAAAAAAAAAAGAGTTCTCCTATAGGAGTTAACCATCAAATTGTGGAATTACACAAACCAGCATTTAAATATCCCTGCTCTCAACTTAATACCTGTCTGATCTTGATCAATCCCTTCATCTTTGAAATGGGGACAATAAAACTGTACCCATCTAACAGAGTAATTGTAGGCACTTCATGACGTATACATGGAAATATTTTAGCCCTGAAGTTAGCTTAAGTGTTCTGTAAATCTAAAAGCTATCCTTTTATTACTGTGGGACTAGCATTGAATGTCACTGTTGCTTAAATAATCACTGTTGCTAAATTTGCTGTAAAATCTGCTATACAATGATCCTTGCAATCCACCCTGGATTTCACTCTTCTGTTTCCTTTACTCTGAATGGAATGTGGGGTGGGGGTGGGGGGTGCTGATGAAGAGAACTCTTCACTGATGCTGTTTGATGGAAGGAGGATGCTTGTGCCCTAATTAAAATAAATCTCAAATTCCTTGCATTTAAGGTAGCTAAGAGCAGAGAAGCTAAGGGCAGTGGAAGTCAGCCAGACCCAAATTTGAATTGCTTTGCAACAATGTTCTAGCTGCAGAGTTTCTGAAAATTCCCTTAAATATTTTTCCTTGCTTTACCCCTTTTTTCTCATCTGTAACTTATCCCAGAAATATTTATTAAAGTCCTTCCACGTATACTTTTCCCCCTGGTGCTGGTGATTGAACCTAGGGGTGAATAAACACTGAACCACATCCCCAGCCCTTTTTTTTAATTACTGTTTTTCTGAGACAGGGTCTCACCATGTTACTTAGGGCCTCAGTAAGTTGCTGAGGCTGGCCTTGAACTTGCGATCCTCCTTCCTCAGTCTCTGGAGCCTCTGGGATTACAGGCATGTGCTACCACACCCTGCTACCATGTGCACTTTTCTATAGGACACATCAGTAAAAAAGCACACAATTTCTTTCTCTGTCTCTCTCTTTCTCCTCTTGCCTCTCTCTCTCAGCTTACACTGGCATGTGTGGAGACAGATGGGTGTTATAAATAAATCCTAGGTTGTGTTGGAAGATAAGCATTATGGGATGAGGGGAAGGAAGAGAACACGGAGCATACTGAAAAGGGCTGGAGGGGTAAAATGCAGGCTCTGGTTTTAAAGGGTGGACTTAAGAAGGTGTCATGTGAACAGAGGCTGGAGCTCAGTGTTGGCAGAGTGGATTCAGGAGGACACCACTCCCTTTGTGCAGGAGCAACTGCTGTTGAAACTCTAAGGCAGAAATAGTTCTGGCACGTTGGAGGAATATCCAGGAAGCCTCCGTGGCTGAGTAGTCAAGGGAGAGGAAGAAGCGAGAGGAGGACTGAAGTCTGAAATGTGATGGAGACAGAACTCAGAGGTTCTCATAACCACCGTCCTTTTTACTATTACTTAGGCAACCGGTGGTAGATCCAGAAGCTATTTTTTTTTTTGTTTTATATTTTGGTGGGGAGGAGGTTGTTACTAGGGATTGAACCCAGGGGTTCTTAACCACTGAGCCACATCCCCATCCCTTTTTATTTTATTTTTTATTTTGAGACAGGGTCTCACTAAGTTGCTTAGGGCCTCCCTAAGTTGCTGAGGCTGGATTTGAACTTGCGATCCTCCTGCCTCAGCCTCCCAGGTCGCTGGGATCCAGAAGTTTGACGTGATCTCTTTTATTTCAAAAGAACGAGGCCACCTGTGGTACCAAGGAGAAGGGTGAAAGGCTGGAATCAGTGAGAATGTATAGGAGGTGCTTATCAACGTTCCTGAGGTAGAAGTTGGTTTGGTGGCTTGAGCAGAGACATTCCAAGAAGTATCTCACTCAAAAGGCTGAGGTGGGATTTGCTGGTGGACTGAATGCAGATTGTGAAAGGAAGAAGGGGGACAAGGGCAAAGGCAAGATTGTAACTTGGGCATCTGGAACAGGGCCACCACTATCTCTTGAGATGTAAAAGGCTCCAGGATAGGGCACGTTTATGGACTTAAAGATCAGTTTTGAAGATAGAAGGTTCAAGATGGTTTCTTATTATCCAGGTAGAGATGCTAACCAGTTGGTTATGCAGCTTTAGAAGGAAGGCCTGAATAAGAGATGCATTTGTATAAAATGGAGATTTTTTTTTTCCAAAGAGAGAGGGACAGTGAGAGAGAGAGAGAGAGAGAGAGAGAGAGAAACAATTTTTATTTAGTTTTTCAGGCAACTTTCCTTGCTCCAAGTTCCATGTTGCGTGCATGGTGCTGGAGTTTGAACGCGTGTACTCGCACATTCTGGGCAAGTGCAGCAACCCCCGAACCACTGCCCCAGCCCCTAAAAATGGAGATATTAAGAATGACTACAGGGCTGGGGGTATAGCTCAGTGGCAGAGCACTTGCCTAGAATGCACAAGGTCCTGGGTTTGATCATCAGTACCACCCACATAAGCAAAAATAATGATCACATGAAAGGCTGACTTTCAAGATTGAACAAGATAAAGCAATTAGCAGTGCACATTCTGAAAAATCCATATTAGCTAAAACTAATTATCACAAATGAAAAGGAAATTGTGTAGTTTGTTTCTGCAGTACCACTGAACACAATGGTTTCTCATTATTCTACTAATATTTAAGACACAATTATTTTAGTCAGATGCCATTAGTATAAACATTTAAATGAAGCATTTCAATTCCTAACTTTTTCCCTGAAATTATAATTGTAACCATATGTTATAAGATTTAGGTTAGTTGCAATTGGGTACTTCTTCAGTAAGAAGCAATCTAGAACTTTTTGGCTTATTTGCTAATATGTATTGTTATTATTTTTATTATTATTGTACACCTCATTAAACTTGGTTGAGAATTTAGCATCTCTGATATGTTTGCTGAAGGTTAGGCAGTTACCTGGGAATTTAAGGAAAAAAACTGCCTACCATAAGATAGCCCTATTGATACTTTGAATAGTTCAGGTAACTCACAACTTTCCTTAGTTTCTTATTAAAAAAAAAAAGACATATTTTGGTCCTGGGGATTGAACTTGGAGCATGGTGTCCGATAAGCATGTACTCTATCGTTGAACCATGCCCCCAGCCCTTTTTTTGCTTTTTAAAGAGGGGGGGGAGAATCAATTTGATTTATTTTATTAATCTGATTTTTGTTTCTCACACACTTAGCTCTGTATGTGGTACTGGGTTTCGAACCCAGGTCCTTGCACATGCCAGGCAAATGCTCTACCAACAAGGCACCACTGAAGCCCTAAATTCACCTTTTAAGTTGAAAATTGGTTACAGAAATTTCATGTCCCTCGTTTAAGTTCCCTTTAGATATTTATATACCCTTAAATGTCCTCTTTGGCTTAACCAAAATTCTGTTCCTTATTCATGTGGCTACCAGATATTGATTTAAATACCTATTTACATTCAGAATTCGTGAGCTTGGTGTCTCTGCATATCTATAATTGTATTTTAACACTATCATTATGTAAGCTATATTTTAATTGTAATTATAACACATTTTATATCAATACACATCCGTTTCTAGTGTTCAGGGGGAGAGCTGCATGTAGTAAATTTTATGAAAATCTAGCATCTGAAGAACAGAACAGAGGGTAATTGTGTAATTCTGTATTCACTGTAATTAAGTTCAGTGAAATTGGCATAATAGAATTAAGATAAAAAAATACACAGGGAGGAACATGGCTCCCTCCCAGCCACCCTTTCCACGTTTACCCTTTTTATGCCTCATCAAACAAACTTGGTATCTTTTTATATAGAAATAGAGAAATAGGCCAGTGGATGGATGACAGGCATAACCCTGCTTCTAGGAAAATGAAATGCTGCTTTTGGATTTGGAAAGAGAATATGTACTACCTTCTGTATCTACTGGGTCCACCATTTCAGCAACAGTTAAGCTCATGGCCAAATATATGGACTCAGCGTCTTCATGTACAGGGATGTATTTATACTCATGTATACTCTAAGATTTGCTTCCTTATTTTTTTTTTTAAGACAGAGGGACAGTGAGTGAGGAAGAGAGGGAATCAATTTTATTTAGCTTTTCATGTGGCTTTCATTGCTCCGACACTTCATTGTGTATGTGGTGCTGAGGTTCGAACCCGCACCTTGCAAGGCCAGTGCTGTAACCACTGAACCACCACTCTAGCCCCTGCTTCCTGTTTCTTGATAAGTGCTTGAGAAGAGTAGCTCCAGACTGTATCATATAAGTTTGAGTAGGTTGTTATGAAATGATGGGCACTCCCTCACCTGCTGCTCTTCAAATTCCTGCTCTCTTTCTCTTTTACTCTCCTGATATGTCTATCTGTCTCTCTGTCTGTCTGTGTCTCTGTCTCCCACCCCCCTCCCGACTTGAAATTCAAGTTTGGAAGGCAAGAATGACTTCCTTCCTTCCTTCCTTCCTTCCTTTTTAACGAGAGAGGGACAGAGAGAGCGAGAGAATCAATTTTATTTAGTTTTTCATGCAGCTTTTGTTGCTCAAATACTTGGTTGTGAGTGTGGTGCTGGGGTTTGAACCCTCATCCTTGTGCATGCCAGACAAGTGCCCTAAATGCAGAGCCAGTGCTCCAGCCCAGCAAGAATGATTTCTGGGAAACATTCCCTCCACCTTTTGTATCTCAGGGAGCCAACATAGCTGTGCTGAAGCGTACACAGGTGCTGGAAGTAGTTCACATCCCTCTTTTGCTTGCTAACCCCTGAGCTTCGGTAGTTAACCTGTTTCATGGGCCTCACTATGGCTGCCTGCAAAATGATAGGAACAGCTTTTTCCTCACAGGACTGTTTTAGGCTTTAATAAGATTACCCATGTCAAGTGGTTAACCCAGCGCCTGCAGCCTGGGGGACCCTATTGTTTATTTATCAGTAGGGTTATTGCAAGTTTCTCCACCTTGCTGGTTCTGATTATTCTTATGCCTTATTCCATCACACCTCGCCCTGCGTCCCTGCCATGTCCCCCTGCAAGTGCACGGTTGTCAGCGAGCATTTGCTTCTCCTGATATCCGACCACCGACGTGAGCTGGTCCACAGCATGCGTCCCTGCTCATGGAAGCGATCCATGAGATTTTGAGCAGGCAAATTGGGTGTTAGAGTAAATCAGAGTCAAGGAGAGAGAGACTTTTCTCTCCTCATTGCTCAGAGAACCGAGGAAAATATTCAGGCAGAAGAAGCATCAAGCAAAGAGAAAAAGGCTTAATTATATGGCTTTGTAATTGAGGCCAAGTTGGACAGACTGAAGTTGCGCTCATTTCCATCATGTGCTGACAGTGGGTCTTAGGTGCTTATTTTAATCTCTGTAAGCCTGGGTCCACATCTCAAAGAAAGGAACAGTGATGTGAGGAGCTATTGAATGCTGCTGTCGTGAAGAATAAAAGAATAAATCCTTTAAAAGCCACCCCATGTGCCTTACAGTAAGAGCTCAGTGTTGGCTGCCATGAGTGCTTCCTCTACATACGTTATAGCTCAGTAGTTGAACACGTCTGAGGTCCTTCCCTTTCTTGAGTTGCACGTGATGACATGGACAAGCAGCCTAACGCGTAGTAAGTGCCACTTACAAGTAGAGCCCAGGATCCGGGAAGTCCTGTTGGGACGCATCAGTACCACGTCTAGCACATAATGGTTGTCACTGTCGTCACCCCACTGATATCACTAAGGTGTGCTGCGTGTCAGGTGGCAGGCTTGACCCTGTGTATGCTTTATATGCTTCTTGTTCACATGGGTGCAGAAATCCCTTTTTTCAGATAACAACACTAAGGCATTGGAAGGTTAGAGATGGGGCCAGGATATTCAAACTCAGCAGTCCTCAGACGTGGTTTTCCTGCATCCTAGTGAGAAGATCACCTTTCAGCCACCCCCTGTAAGAGTCGAGAAGCTTCTTGAAGCCCATTCCTCTCCAGGTCTTCTGCCACCTCAGCCTCAGAGCGAGCAGGTGGAGAAAAGGGGGTCTGTTCAAAAGCCAAAGGGAACTGCCACCTTTCAGCCCCTCCAACAACGAGCCGACATCTTATTTCCTTCTTAAGAATCCCCAGTGTTCATTTTGGGACTTACCTTGACCTTTTGGTATTTTTGCATCCCATACATGACTCATCCACTCTATTTAAAGTTAATTTATTGGAGGTCAAGTGTGGGGTTTTACTCATCCTGGAGTACAATTACCTCCTAAGGCATCAAACTCTGTGCTTTTTATCTTGTAGGACTTCAGCAAATATTTATTTGAGTTTTGTTGAATTATGCTCAATAGTACATTAAAAGTCATATGGAAAATTCTGTCTTAGAAGGGAAAAATTTTAAATATATTCATTGCTTTTTTAATAGGAATGATACAGAGCTCATGGTTCTACAGATTTTTTTTTCCTGTTTAGAGTGAGTAGAGGTTGAGGATCCTTCATTCCAAACCTGAAATCTGAAAAGTTCCAAAATTTGAAACATTTTTAAGTTCCAGTATGGTGCCACCAGTGGAAAAATACCACATGGCCTCATGTGACAAGTTATAGTCAAACCACAGGAATAGTAAAATATTGAATAGATTTATCTCCAGGCTGCGTGAATAGCTGCACATAAAACATAAATGAGTTTTGTGTTTAAACTTGGATCCCAAATGTCCCCAAATTTAAAAAAACAATGTAAAATTCAAGCTGTTTCTGTCTCCAAGTGTTTCAGATAAGGGATATTCAACCTGTAATTCATATTACCTTATTTTAACATATACTCATAAACCCAAGTGTGCTCTGTCAAGTTTATGAATTTTCAACTGCTTTTAAGTGTTGATTGCGTTATTGGACAGGGCCATTATTTCATCATGAGAGTGGTGGAATAGAGAGAGGGAGTAAGTGCAGCTTAGATCCATAAATTGGTTTTCTGGAGAAGCAACATAAAGAGCTAGAGTTCTTTCATATTTCTGCAGAACATCAATTTTCACATATAATTTTGCTCACTTTGGAAGTATAGAACTGTCTGAAGAAGGTTTATCCTAATTTCTTTGTCTTCTCGCCAGTCTATTTGCTTAAGAATTTCTTTTAGAAAGCAGTAATAGGTCAAAAAGCTTTCATTTTGCAGTACCAGGGATGGAACCCAAGACCTTGCACATGCTAGGCAAGCGCTCTTCCATTGAGCTACATCCCCAGACCTTTATTTTATTTTATTTTTCTAATAAAAGAAAGAGGGACAGTGAATGAGAGAGAAAGAAAATCCATTTTATTTAGTTTTTCATGTGACTTTCACTGCTCTAACACTCGGTTGTCTATGTGATGCTGGGGTTGGAACCCCACATCCTTGTGCATGCCAGGCATGTGCACCGTAAGCGCTGAGTCACTGCTCCAGCCCCCAGGCCTTTATTTTTTAGTCTCTCTTTTTAAAGTGTTTTTTGGTTCCTTTTAGTTAACACATGACAGTAGAATGCATTTTGACATAATGATATAAACATGGGATATAACTTGTCCTAATTCCATTTCCAGTACCTTCCCCTCCCCGCCCCCTTGCTCCTTCTTCTCTACTGATTTTTCTGCCATTTAACCATGGTTGCTTTCTCCCATTGGTTTCTTATGGATGTACGTCACTGTGAGCTTGTGGACACAAGAATGGCACCTGAGACTCATTCCACCGTCTTTCCTTATCCCTTCCCTCCTCCCTTCCTTCCATTCCCCTTCATCAGTCAGTCATAATGGGAAGAGGTGAGGCTGAATGTAGGAATGCCATCATAGCACAAATTGGGGACCCCTGGGTAGAAGTCAGTGCCCTGGTTACTTTTGCTTGTGCATTTTTTTCTACGCTAGTAAAATCAGTTCATGCTTGGGTGAAAGGAAGTTTTCTGACTTCTGCAACTGGATTGTGTCCATTCCCTCAGAGACTCAGACAGGAATAAAACTTGGTAGAATGATCTCCCACTGTGCGCACATGAGACAGAGCCTCAGAAACCATTAGATGCTCATGTTGACTGATGGTGCTGGAGGACCTTGAATTCAGTCTACACGGCCAACAGTCAGAGGTGTAACCACTGAATTAACAGAGCGTGAGTCCCTGCATGTGCATTCTTTTCTGTGATTTCCTTGGCTCTCATTGTGATTAAGTCTGTCTGATTCCAAGTTGACAGGGGTAAGGTGAATTCCAGCCTATTCAATAGTATTTTTCATAGATGTAGGTGAAGGTTCTTTGATGACTCCAATTAATTCATTCATTCAAAGTGTACTGAATAGCTCCATGTGCAAGGTCATTTTAGAGGGCATGAGTTCGTTAGACTCTCCCTCAGAGACTTGGACTGGTTTACCTAATGTGTAAAGGGTTTGGTGCTGGGAGCCTGGGGGTGGGTGTCTCAATGGGACAAAACCAAGATGAACTCACATAGTTCACAGGCTTCTTGGTGTGCTACAACAGCACCATTGGCTTATTACTTTTGCCTGGGATTAATGTTAAAACAGATTTGAATTTGAACATGGACTCTACGTGTATGCATAGGCTGATGTCTCTGTAAGCATACGGATACCGTGTAACATCAGCCTGCAGCCATCTGCCATGACTTCTTTCTACAACCTGGAAATGTTACCCTCTTATTTTTCCAAGGGAAAAGCACTTGAAATTGGCATAGGGGCCTGGTATTGTGAACACATCATGGTTAAAATGATGGATTTTCAAATATGCATCTGTGACCTCTAAGAGGTAGATTGACTCTCTACTCTAAAAGTAGAAAATTATATTCATTTACAATTCAGTATGGAAAAAATGGGCCACTTTGTAATTTTCTCTTTAGAAAATTTTATGTAGATGAACATTTTGAAATTAGAATGTATATAATGTGTATATGTGCAAATATCTATCTATCTATCTATCCATATATATACGTTTGTCCTCCACTGACAAGTAGCAGATGAAATTATTGGCATCTATATACACATGGGGAAATAGCTGATTCAATTAAATTCAATTAATTCATTAATTTAATTTACTATTTTTGTTTTTTTGTTTTTTTTTTTTTTTTTTTTTTTTTTTTTTTTTTTTTTTTTTTTTTTTTTTTTTTTTTTTTTTTTTTTTTTTTTTTTTTGTACCAGAGATTGAACCTAGGGGCGCTAAACAGTGAGCCACATCCCCAGCTCTTTTTTTGAATTTTTTATTCTGAGACCATGTCTTGCTAAGTTGCTTAGGACCTCCCTAAGTTACTGAGGCTGGCTTTGAACTTGCAATCTTCCTGTCTTAGCACCCTAAACCGCCAGGATTATAAGCATACCCTGCCATGCCTGGCTTGGTTTAATTTAATAGCTTGCTTTTTTATAGATGTGTGCCTGTGATTTTATATCTGAATAAAATATTTCTTCTACTTTGCATAACAAAATTACATTCAAGACCCATATTGCCTGTCCCAAATGTCTGAGTGCAGTTTTAATTTTTAATAGCTTCCAGAAAGATGGGATTACAAGCATTCCCCCCAAAAAAAATCATTTGAAAGTTTAATTATTGAAATCTTCCTTATAGTTATTTACATTTATGAATTTTGAAAAGTAAATATTTAATTGTATTTACTTGTTTCTGTCCTTCTGATTGAAGATGGCAAACATTGACTAAAGGACAAAAAAATTAAAATTAAATATGCATTATTCAAAATAATCAAAGCTTAATAAATGTCAAAAGACACTTAAATAATTAAACTTTGAAAGGGCGCTTTCTCTGAGTGCTGTGCTACTTCCTCTGGATATAGTCACCCTGAAGCTCTTCTGAGACTTTTGGGGCAGTCAGTTTAATGAGCAACTACTCTTTGCCTGAGCAGAAGGGATTCCAGAGATGGACATAAAATAATAGCAACAAAACAACAATCCCAGCAAATCCTGTAAGACAAGAAGAACACAGAGTCATAAACCATGACTTAGACTTGGCAGAGATGCTGAAGCACAGTTGTGTTGAAGAATCAAGGGGCAAGCACAGGTACACAGATGCAAGGTCTTCGAGATTATTTTTGCTGGACATCCCTAGGAAGTACTCAGACAGACATCTCAGTTAACAGTTGCCCTCCAACTTTATCCTGCATCACATGTACCTGAAAGTCTTGTTCGCACACAGCTGTCTGGGCTGCACCCTCCGGGTTTGCGGATCCCCAGGTCTGCGGATCCCCAGGTTTGCAGCTCTGATCAGTGCCCACATGTGGCTGATGGTTTTGGTCCAGTGGTCATAAGATGAGAAATGCTTGTTTATGGAGAACGGCTCCAGTGTGGAATTGGTGTGTCATGTCATAGAGTTGTTGACAGACAGCCTTAGGAATGCAAAGGAGTTGTACCCTGAACTGGTAAAAGGTAATACTGCTAGCTAGAATTTATTGATCTAAGCAAGACCATAGGAGCATTACCTGCATTAACCCATTGAATCCTTGAAATGAGGTATGTAGGTATTTCTTATTTTCCCTACATTATAAGGAGGCCAGAGAAGTTCATTAATTTGCCTGAGGTATACCCTCAATATGTAGGAGATTAAAGAGTTGAATCTGGAGGGTCTGATTCCAGAGTGCACACTCTTTAAAAAAATACTTTCTTAAATTGCTGAATCATGATTATATTACATTTATAGAGCACAATGTGATGTGATACACACACACACACGTGTGTGTGTATGTGTGTATAATATGAAATGCTTAAATCGAAGTTATGAACATATCTGTGACGTCACCTGACATTTTCATGTGGGGAGACATTTGAAACTTACTCTCAGGAATTTTGAAATAGTTCCCCACTCAACCATTCTGATTTGTTTATTTTTTCTTAATTATTTTGCTGATGTACAGTGGTAAAATGTTGTCAGCTAATCCTTCCTGAAGGTGCTGACCTCCAAATGTAGTTAGAGGGATAAGTAGACATGAAAATATTACTATTTTTTAAACTTTTTGTGAAGAGTCTGAGGGCTTACAGAAAAACAACCTTCCCCTTGTATCTACCCTAAGTGAGTCTGATTTTGAAAAATCTAGGAGTATAAGTATGGAGTCCTGGAAAGAATTCCAGAAACTTGAGTTTACAAATTGCTCATTTTACCCAAATGACTTTGGGGAGAATGATAGCAAATAAAAGTAACTTACCTACTTTTCTCAATGATAGGAAGCTTAGAGATAGTTCCTCTTGTGTTCATTCAACTGCAGCAGGGTGTCAGCAAGGGACTAAGGTCCTGTCTTCCTGCCCCTCGACTTCTGTGCCGTCATCTCCATCTGCATAGTGGTAAGATGACTGCAGGATCTCCCACTCTTTTCTTCTTGTTTCAGGCAGGAACAAAGAAAAGAAAAATGAAGGAGCAAAGGGGCAATGTCTAAGTCAGGGAGTCAAATTAATTGCCAAACATTGTCACCAGATGTGCAGTTGGGATCTCAGTAATGAGGCTTCAAGGGGGCCAATGTAGCCCAGAGGATGCTGGGGATTCTGCAGATCAGGGGTTTGAGAACAGGTAATGAAGGTGGAGTGGAATGAGCCTGGCAGCTCTGCACCATCTCCCCACAGATATGACCACCTCTATTTTATTTTTATTTATTATTTTTTAAAGGGAGAAAGAGTGTGTTAATTTTATTTTATTTTTTTCATCTGGCCTTTGTTTCTCCGAAACTTTAGCTATGTGCAGGGGGTTTGAACCCAGATCCTCACGCTTGCCAGGCAAGCACTCTACCACTAAGGGACCGCTCCAGTCCTCTCTTTTATTTAATATATTCTGCTTTGAAGAATGGTGGGGAAACATTCCTTATGTGTAAATAGTCTTAGAAAGGGTACAATCATGTAATTATCCAACCCCCTAGAGAGCCTTGTTTTTCTAAAACTCTTTGAAAAATGTTCCAGGTTAAGGACATTTTGCTCTTAATTTAGCAACTTGCTGTTGATTATCCTGCAATGATATTCTTTCCCTCTGCAGATGTCCTGTCAGGCTTTGGAAAGTTCTGGAGAAAGTGCACAGAGGATTTCCCTTTTTTATTTTTTCCTGTCTGTGTCTTTTATGGTTTACTACTAAGCAGTATGAATCTTTTGTAAGTAAAGTCCATTTAAGGACCAAAGACAGTTCATAGCATTGCTATATTTTTCTTCTTTCTCCATTTCCACAAATTTTTCTTTCCAAAAAGCCCTTGAATAATTCGATTCCACATCGAACATCCATTTCTCTGGTCGGACTTCGTTATGAGTAAGAATCCAGCCGCTTGCCCCCTCCTGCTCCCCTTGGTCAGGTATTTGAACTCACCTGTCCATCTGAAGGAGCAGTCTGCTCTGATTTCTCCAGAAGCTTGAAAAGCAACCCTCTGTGAGAAAGGAGCACTATTGATGAGCTTAACATGTTAGCAAGATGTGGAGAATTTCTGAGGATTTAAAAATAGGAGAAACAGCAGCACCAGGGTGCATGCCCAAAATCCCAGCAGCTCGGGAGGCTGAGGCAGGAGGATGGCAAGTTCAAAGCCAGCCTCCGCAACTTAGCGAGACAATGTCTCAAAATAAAAAATAAAAAGGGCTGGGGTTTTGGTGTAAAGGTTAACCACACTTGGGTTCAATCCCCAGCACTAAAAATTAGAAAAACACAGGAGGTAAGAAACAGTAAGAGATATACATCTGGAATGTCACCGCTGGGACACATCGCAAGTTTACTTCTCGTTCACTTGATAGCTGGGTGCAGACTTCCATGGTGTGATGGTCAGTTTCTGCAGAATGGTTCAGGAGCCTCCTGTCTTCGCCGTGTGTCTCTAGGTTTGTCTAAGAAGGGAAAGGAGAGGAAAATGCCAAGCTCTACTGTGAAATCTTCCCCTGTTCAATATGAATTCTTTGAGCCGTTGCTGAATGCATTCTTTGGATTGGTGAACGGTAGGGTGGCCACATGGAGACGGAAGTGGAGATGGAGCTGCTTGTTCCTCCTCTGCTGCTTCGGGGAGTATAGACGCTCAGTCTGCAGTTGGTCATTTCAGCCATAATGGGCCATTAGCCTAAGTCAAGGAGAGGGAGAAAGGGAGAGAGGAACAGGAAGAGGGAACCAGAGAGAGAGAGAGAGAATACAGTGCACGTAATACGCATCAACACTGGAGGTTTCCACTTCATGGAAAAGTATACATTCAGTTGCCTCCTGCTTCTCTCCCACCTCAAGATAATTACTATTTCCCTTCATCTGCCACCTCACACCTACTTTAATACACTGTGAGTAAAAGTTTGAAAGAAATTGCTCTGAAGTCTCCAATGTTTAGAAAGGTGGAGCACACCTAAGCCCTAACAATTTTGCTCTGTACACCTTTCACCAATTTTAAAAGATTGATTTGTGGGAAATCTATTTTTATTATTTCAGAAGGGTCGAATTTTCTTTTACAAAAGCACCATGAGCCATGGTGCAAAACAATTGGAAAATCAGAGAAGTCTAAGTCTCGATGACCATTACAATATTTTCAAATATAAAAGTAAGACAAATTTAAAAGGTACATATACACATGGCTGCGGGGACTGCAAATTAGTTCAACCACTCTGGAAAGCACTATGGAGATTCCTCAAATGATTAGGAATGCAACCTCCATCTTACCCAGCTATCCTACTCCTTGGTATATATCCAAAAGATCTAAAATCAGTTTACTTCAGTGACACAGCCACATGAATGTTTATAGCAGCAAAATTCACAATAGCCAAGCCCTGGAACCAACCGAGGTGCCCTTCAACAGTTGAACTGAGGGGCTAGAGCAATGGCTCAGTGGCTAAAACACTTTCCTGGCATGCATGAGGACCTGGGTTCAAACCTTAACACCACAAACACAACGAAGTGTTGGAGCAACGAAAGCCACATGAAAAACTAGATGAAATTGATTCTCTCTCTATCTCTGTTCATCTCTCTAAAAAACCAAACCCAAACCAAAACAAAAACCAGATTAATAGGTGGTCTGTGTAAATGATGAAGTATTACTTGGTCATAAAAAAGAGTGAGATATGGCATCTGCCAGTAAATAGATGCATCTGGAGACTGTCATGCTAAATGAATGAAGCCATTCCCTGAAAGAAACAGGTCTAATATGTAGAAGCTAATCCAAATTAAGGAGGGGAAAATAAGAGAAAAGAAAAGGGAATTCCATCAAAATAGAAGAAATATCAGTAGTGGAGGAAGGGGTTTGAGAGGGAGGAAGAAAGAAAGGGATAAGGGAAGAACTACAGAATGGACCTGGCCTCACTTTCCTATTGCGCACAAGAATATACCTCAGTGAATCTCACCATTATGTAGTTCCCCAAGGCACTAATTTAAAAAAAAAGTATAAGCGATCAGTAAAAGATCAGTAGACAGAGGAAGGAACAGGCAGGGAGGAGGAGAGGGAGAGGGGAAGTACTAAGGACTGAATTAGGGCAAAATCCATGCTTTCATCATTATGCCAAAATAAATCCTAATGCATGTGTAACTAGAATGAACCAACTAGAAACTTCACAAATTAAGAACATATAAAGAAAACTGTAAATATCTCAAAATGTCACTTCCAATAAATGATCTCTGATTTTGAGACTTTTGTTAGTAGGGGTTGCGCACAAACACACTGCACATGGCATCTTCAAGTACTGGATCAAACTATAGAACCATTTTTGAAACTTATGTATTTTACCTACTAGGATTATATTATGACTGTGATTCTGGGTCATTTAATAAAACTATATTATAATTTTTAATGATTGAATGGCACCCTATTATTATTTGTTTTTGTTTGTTTTGGTACCAGGAATTGAACCCAGAACACTTTACCAGGGAGCTATATCCTCAGTCCTTTTTTTAAAATTTTTTTATTTTAAGATGCATCTTACTAAGTTGGTTACGGCTTTGCTAGGTTAATAAAGCTGGCCTCGAACCTACAATCCTCTTGCCTTGGCCTCCAAAGTCGCTAGGATTACGCGTGTGATCAATCATTCCCAGTACTCCGTTATTTGTTTAACCAGTGCTGCTCTGCTCCTGCTCACAGTGAGAGAAACATTCGTATTCATATGTCTCTGAGCATTTGTTCATTTGTTCCCTTAGAATGATGTTTTAGAAATAGAACAGCTGATTTTTTTTTCTGAAGAGAGAAAGACAGCAAGAGAGGAGAGAGAGAGAGCAAGAGAGATTTTATTTAGTTTTTCATGTAGCTTTTGTTGCTCCAAGACTTCATGGTGCTGGGGTTCGAACTTGCGCACTCACGCATGCCCAGCAAGCACCATAACCCCTGAGCTACTGCTCCAGCCCCAGACAGCTGCATTTTTAATTTTTGCACATAATGACATGTTCCAGAAATGTTCCATACACTCTCTCCCTTTTCCATCAGCATTTAGCATTGTTTGTGGCTTCTAACTCTCATTAATACCAGCATTATCCATTTCATTTATGCCTCTCTGATAGGTAAAGCAAGACATCCGAGTGGTTTTACTTATACCTCTTTAGATAAGAAGAGGTGGAATGTATTTGCATATATTTTTGGCTGTTTGTATTTCTTCTTTTATGACTTTATGATCTTCACCCGTTTTCCATATTTATTTGTAATAACTTTTTATATATTGGAATGTTTGCTGTTTTGTTACATTGTTGCCAATAGACTCTGCCTGTTTCCTTTTATCCATATAATTTTATGCTTATAGAAGTTCTTTGATATTGTCCAGTCTGTTCAAAGCCCTTTATGAAACCCAGATGTAGGGAAAATCAACAGTCCTTCTCTTATACGTTATAGTTGATCTATGTCCTTTTCAGCAACATGTAACTCCTTTGTTTTTGTATTATAGTTATAAATGATCTATCCCCTCAGAAAGCACTTATAAACTCTATGATGCAATAAAGGAGATTTTTATGGGGTAGAGATGGCATATTAAAAAAAGGAGGGGGTTAGGGATATAGTTTGTCACTAGAGTATGGGCTTAGCATGCACAAGGAACTGTTCGTTTAAGCCCCAGTACACACGTACGCGTGTGTGTATTCGTGCACATACACATACACACACACAGACACAGAAAGCCACAAATCACCCTGATTTATGAAGGTTGGTCATGCTTGATTTATGAAGATGGTATTTCTGCTTGTTGTCGACACAATTTGTCTTTGTATGTAATATTGATCTCCACAATAATTGCCTAGGATAGGCATAGCAGCAAGAACAGTGGGTACGTATGGCTCATCCTCTGTCCTGCATTAGAACATCCAGGGCTTCTAACCATGGGACACCTGCTCAGGGTCTCGGGACAATCATGTGTTGTTATGTCTGGGAGCAGATTGAAAACTCCAGGCCGTTACCCGTGATCCCCTCTGGAAATGCGCACACTGTACTCTGTAGAGCAGAGGTGCTCAGTCCACAGTCTGGTGACACGGAGCTCTGCCATGGCCCTTCAACTCAATGTGTGACAAGATGCCAATACAAATTCTGTTGATGACAGAATCAGGGAGGTGGCAGTGAGTCCCCTAAATGACCCAACATGTTTTTGTATCATCCCCACTGGCAAATGGGCAAAGCCATCTGACAGACCTATTTGGTGCAATGAATGAATCTGACATGCACATTCTGAAAAACTGAAATTGTGTCCTTTGTCAGGGCGAGTTGGCTGTGTGCTCCCTTCATTCTGCCAGCTGGAGCTGGATGACATGTGGGCAGTAAGGTATTGTCACATTTGACCTCTGCGTCTGGTGGGGATGGGGCGGACTGATCAGCTCCTTGCCACGAAGAATATTAAGTAGCCAATTAAAGAGCCTAGATATCATTTCTGCGATCTTGAGTTCATTAGGACATCAGATTGCTCTAGAGCAATCCTAACCGTATGTTAGGGTAGTTTTGACTTTTTAATTTTGTTAGCCATAACCTAGTTATAACAATCATTGCAGCTAAAATATGCCCTTATCTCTCTTACAGCCAAGTTGGGTGGTCTTGGGAAAATCTCTAACTTGCCTCAGGTAATTTTCTTCACATGAAATAGAAGTAATGTGTGCCTGTAAAGACTGCTGAAAGAGGGGTGGTAACGTTTGTGGAATCTTCCATTGTTCAACGTATATATCTCAACTCTATCACGAATGGCATAAATCGTTATTTTCCTAGAGTGGGGGAGAGAGAGAAAGAATCAACTTTATTTAGTTTTTCATATGCATTTCGTTGCTCTGACACTTTGTGTGTTACTGTTTTTTTATTATTTTTCTTTCAGCACAGTCTTACATATTGGAGGGGATTGTTCTTACACATTCATGCATACATGGATATTGGCAAGGTAAGTTAAGGCTGATCGTAGTCCAGGATCTCTCCCCTTTGACCAATCCCTGCTCTCATGTCTCCTCTGTAATACCCCCATGTTACAGATATAAACATATTCATGTGTATTAATTTTTGAATTTTCTGAACTTTTCTGCCTGCCTGCACGTAGTTGGGCTTCTCATGGGAGTCGAGAGTTCCCAGTTGCATTGATGTCCCCCTAATCTCTCCCTCCTCTTTTTGCTTCCCTCCCTTCTCCCCTAGATTCGTAGTAATGTTTCCTCCATCTCGTATGAAATTTCACCCACGTTCAGTTTATTTTTTGAGCTTAGCTAAGTTTCAAACTCTGTTAGAGTTTACTCTCGTTTCCACATATGAGAGAAAACCTTTGGCCCTTAAGTCTCTGAATTTGGGATATTTCACTCAGCATAATTTTTTCCATTTCCATCCATTTGGCTGCAAATGACATAATGTTGTTCTAATAGCAGAATAGAACTCCATTGCATATATATACACCACAGTGTTTAAATCCACTCATCCAGTGAGGGGCATCTGTGTTGGTTTGACAGTTTAGCTATTGTAAATCGAGCTGCCATAAACATTGATGTAGCTGTGTCTCTGTAGTATGCCGATTCTAGCTCTTTGGGGGAAATACCCAGGAGTGGAACAACTGGGTTATAAGGTGGTTCCAACCTAGGTTTTTTGGGTTTGAACATGGGTCCTCACATATGCCAGGCAAGCATGGTACCACTGATCCGCCACTGCTCCAGCCTCGAATAAACCATTATTAATACAATGAGTCCAATAGATGAGAACATAAAGTTTAATACACAGCTAGAAAAACTGACAGGCATTCATGCCTGGTGCAAATGCAGGAGAGGTGTTATTTTCACACTGTGAAGGAGGTGGTGTGAAGACCACCCAACTCCACAAGTTTCTGTGTTGGTTCTGGAGGGACCTCATTTCTTGCTCTGCTTAACCCCCAAGTGTCCACAGGGGCATTGATGGGTGGGGACTTCCTCCTCAAACACTTGTAGTGTGATATAAGTTATGCCTAAAACAAACAAGGAATCACAGAATAATGTATCCGTAGCTGGAGAGACCCCAAAAGTCTTGTGCTTCACGGAATGGTAATATAATTGATCTGTTTATAGATGTTTCAGAAGGGATCCTGTGATCAAATAGAATTTGTAAATGCTAAAGTTAAAAAGGAAATTATGCCACGAATACCAAATAAAAGTTAAAATAGATACTACTCATTTAACTTTCCCTATCTGTTAAGTATATTACTGTCATACCTCATTGACAGGTCCTGTGTACTATTATTTTGCAGGTCAGTTTGAGATGGGAGGAGATCATCATTATAGTTTCAGTTTTCCTGATGTTTCCTGATACAAAACGATTATATATATTCAAGATGTACTGCATGATTTATTATACATCATGGATTGATTAAGGCAACAAATTCATTAGCACATCCATCAGTGCACACAGTTATTGTGTGTGTGTGTGTGTGTAGGTGTGTTGAGGATACTAGGGATCTTCTCTCCTGACATTTCAAGCGAGCAATATGATATTATTATTACAGCTACCATAGTGTGAATTTGATATGGGGGCTACTGTACCATTGTGGCTAAGACTGTGGCTTCTGTAGCTGGATCATCTGGGGTGGAATCTCCTCTCCGTTACCTCTTCACTGTGCAATTTTGGTCTGTTGATTAGGCTTCATGTTCCTCAGTTTTTTTTCCTAAAATTTGTAATTTTTTAGAAGCATTTTTAATGACCAGATTTATTGAGCGACAAATTGCATAATACGGAATTTACCCTTTTAGGGGTTCAATTTATGAATGTTGACAAGTGTGTGGGGTCATAGAACTACTCTCACAATTACAATAGAGAAGATTTCCTCTCCCCCCAAATTTCCACCTGTGCCTTTGGACTCACCTCCTGGTGCCTTGGACTCCACGGTCACTGATGTGGCTCTAGCTTGCGCAGTTGCTTTGTGCTGAATGTCGTGTGCATGGAGTTATGCAGCTTTACGTACATCTAAGCTTTCGAGACCCCTCTGTATTGCTGCCTGCATCAGTAGCCAGTGACATTTAATCACTGAGTGGGTTTCATTGGTAGATGTAACATAATGCGTTTAGAACAGTTGGCTTTTGGCAATTGTGAATAAAGCTGGTGAAAGACATTTGCAGGTAGGCGTTTGTGTAGCCATACACAGGATTAATATCTCTGCGTTGTATGTTGTATGTTGAGTGTAGTTTCACTTCCAGAGACACTGTCAAAATGTTTTCAATGTTAATAGGACATATTTTTTTAATTGGTGCATCATAGTCTAACATAGGGAAGGGATTTGTTACTAAACATTCACATATTCATACAAGCACATCGTATGACAATATTACTTGAATTCAGTCCTTACCCAGGAACCCCGCCCCCAGTTGCCAGGCTCATATCCCCGCTGGGTTACCCTGACTTCAGCTATAAATATATATTTACATATGTAATTTTTTGACCTTTGCAGTCCAGGGGAGTAGAGTATACCATATAGTATTTATAACCCCTCTTTCCCTTCCGCATCCTTCCCATCCATCCTCCTCTTCCCCTCGCCCATTCATAACTAGAATTCCCCTGATCCTGTGTTACTCTGAATTTGATGAGTCTAATATATAAACTTGACTATTTTTTTTTTACCCTATCCTTAATTTTACTCTAGCTCTCATCTATGAGAGATAACATTTTCTGAATTTGGCTAATTTCACTTGGCTAAAATTTAAGCAGTATACTAATGTGTTATTGTCTGATATGTGGATTATTTATTGAATCAACATATGCTCAGATAAGATAATAAATATAGTTAGGATGGCATTAATATTTATCTTTACCCTCTCTATTGATTCTTGCAATTATTTTAGTGGTGAACAGCAATAACAAGAATAATCTGAATTTTATAAAATGCTTCGGATGTGCCAAGTACCACATGCACTATCTCATTCCCCAGTACCACTTTACCCTGTAGATACTGTCTTACACATTATTTTCCTTCGGAGAAAATCAAACACCTTGCTGAAGATGGTAATTTAGGTGTAGGCACTCCAAGCGTATGTTTTTAACTATACAGTGTCCATAATTCTACTTCTGGTTCTTTTGAACTTCCAAGCATCTAATTTTCAATTCGATTCTTTATTTGGGAAGTATTCTGTTTTATGAGTCTTCCCCAGAACAGGTTGAAAATGTCAGATTCAAGGTTTACCGTCTGTGTCTGAGCTGGCCAGTTACATCCATGTCCCAGATTTTGAATTAGAAGTGAATGATAGGGGCTGGAGTGGTGGCTCAGCGGTTATGGCGCTTGCCTTGCCATAAGTACACAGGTTCAAACCCCAGCTCCACGTACACAACTAGGTGTCAGAGCAACGAAAGCCATATGAAACACTCAATAAAAATTGATTCTCTCTGACTCTGTCTCTCTCTCTGTTCTCTCATAAAAAAAAAAAAAGAAGTGAATGATAGATGTTGGGGGTGGCAGAGGGAGGGAGGACAGGAAGGATGTAGGGAGACGATCAATAATGTAGCACACTCTTCACCCCTGAGAATCCAAATAATACTTATGCACTCATTTAATTCTGGGAAATTCACAATCTATGCATTTTATTGCTTGTAAGGGCAAAATATAGAAGAATCAAGAGACTGGGGTGTGGACAATGTGGGGGTGATTCTGGTTTAAGAACAAATGCATATCATGTTGTTACTTTATATGCATTTATGATTTTACAATAACTCAACCCCTTGATAAAGAATTTTATAAAAGAAATGACTGTCAGGAGAGTTCAAGGAGGACAGTGAAGGGTCCTTCTGTGGGATTACAGGGTGGCTGCAGCGTGTGGTCAGCACCCTCTCTCCACTAGGTCAGCAGGGCCCACTGGGACACTGGACTTCACCTTGGCCGGATTCCATAGCAATAGCATGGCCTTGGCTTCGGGGTCTTCAGTCTGTGTCTGGTTACTAGGCTCAACTAATAAGTTTTTTAAAAATCTTTTCAAATTAGTCATATCAGATTCCACTTGTCCCAAATAATAGCTTTCCCACTTTGCTCAGGTCCTTCATATCCAGGAAGGTGTAACATATTCCTGTTACCAGGCCAGGGCAGGAAGGATCTGGGAGAGAAGAGGAGCTGAAGCCCCTTGTGTTTCTGTTGGGATTTTCCCTGGAGGCCACGTGCGGAGGAGCCTGTCCCTCTCCATTAAGGTGGCGGGCGAGGTAAACCCAGGGCTGAGAACACAGCGCTTCTCTGAGCTGTGCCTCAGGCCTGGCTGGGCGTGAAGGATTTCGCTCCACACCTTTACCACTTGACATTTCATGGCTCCTCTCCTGGGGAGCAGCCCTTTCTGCGTGTGGCAGGAACATACTGTCTGAGTGGACAGAGTGGACAGAGGCAAAAGATGCCAAAATTAGCTATAGAAGAGGCCGAAAGGGTTGCATTTTCCAGTTACTTGACAGTGCTACGACCCGATACACAACGTCAACCCTCACAGGAAAGAAGCGTGTCTGGCCCAGGGAATGCTGGGCTTCCAGGTGCTCATGCGTTCGTGACCTGTCATGATGGTGACAATGCACACGTCGCTCACTTCCCTTTTATCTACCGCCCTGTGGGGCAGGCATTATTACTATCCTCTTGTCCTTAAGGTTCAAAATTTTAGGAATTTTCCCTGAATCACAGCTGGTAGCAGAACAGCAGATCTACCTGCATCCTTCAGCTTGACATAGAACTATTGAATTGTAAGCAGAGCAATGAAATACAACCTAGTTCACACGCATTTTAGCTCAGAGTCTCTGCAGTTACTAAGAAGCACTTGAGTGTGGCCAAACTAAGATGTCTTTTTATTTTTATTTTTATTTATTTATGTTTTTTAGAGAGAGGGACAGTGAGAGAGAGGGAGAGAGAGAAAGAGAAGGAGAGAATCAGTTTTATTTAGTTTTTTTGTTGCTGGGACACTTCATTGTGTACGTGGTGCTGGGGTTTGAACTCGTGTTCTTGTGCATGCCAGGCAAGCGCCATAACCACTGAGCTACCGCTCCAGCCCCTAAGATGTCTTTATACATAATAAATATTTTAAGGGGAATTGTTCTAAAATGTATAGGCTTGACTGGGAATAGGGAATAGGCTTATGCCTACAATCTCAGCAACTTTGGAGGCTGAGGCAGGAGGATCACAAATTGGAGGCCAGCTTCAGCAATTTAGCAAGGCCCTTTGTCAAAATAAAAAATAAAAAGCGCAAGGGATATAGCTCAGTGGCTTAGCACCCCTGGGTTCAATCCCTAGCACCTAAAATAAAATAAAATATAGGCTTATTGTACGACTGTCTGGTGTTTGTGATTAGAGCAAATATTAACTCACAACATGAATCTTTAGGTGATTTCTGATTCATTTCTTTCTTTTTTCAGAAAGAGAGAGGGACAGTGTGAGGGAGAGATAGAATCAGTTTTATTTAGTTTAGTTTTTCATGTGGCTTTCGTTGCTCTGACACTTCATTATGTTCGTGGTGCTGGGTTCAAACGCCTGTTCATGCGCATGCCAGGCACGCACCATAATCACTGAGCCACCACTCCAGCCCATGATTCATTTCTTTCTAAGACAGAGAGTGATAGAGAAAGCATCAATTTTATTTATTTTTCATCTGACCTTTGTTTCTCTAACACTTGCCTGTATATGTGGTGCTGGGGTTTGAACCCAGGTCCTCACACATGCCAGGCAAGCACTCCAGACACTGAGCCACTGCTCCAGCCGCATCTGCTTCATTTCTTATGTAACCTTTGACTTAAGGAAGGTAGTTTTCTTTGTTCTTTCCTACAGATATAAATTAACATTGAAAATGTGCCTACCACAGGGGCCAAAAGAGAAAAAGTAGACATGAATAATTCCCTCAGTATATGAAATACAGTCATCTCTCATACTTTCTTATCTTTTGCATTAATTGCATTTAGCATTTAATGCTCACCAATTTGCATTGCTTTAAATTTAAGAATTTTTTTTCACCAGACAGTTTTATGTGTGGTTATTATTATCTTGTTATTCTAACAATAACAGTAGAGAGTCCAACAATGTGTACTTTAAAATTAAAATATACTTTAAAATTAAAAATCTGAAAATATGAGACCCTTGTCTGAGGAATCATAGTCCATGATTCTCTCCATTTCTGTAGGAGACCTCTTGACTCCTTTGTTTCCTTGGCAGTACAAAAGCTTTTTAGCTTTATGACATCCCATTCGCTGATTTTTGACTTTACTTCCTTCGCTTTCGGAGACCTGGTGAGAAAGTCTTTGCCTACTCCCAAATGTTGAAGTGTTGGACGAATTTTGTCTTCTATCGGTTGCAACGTAGCTGGTTTGCTACCAAGCTCCTTGATCCATTTTGATCTGATTCTTGTGCAAGGAGAAAGATACGGGTCTAATTTCAACTTTCTGCAGGTGGAGGACCAGTTTGTCCGGCACCATTTGTTGAAAAGGCTGTCACATCTCCATGTAATGTTTTGTCCCCCTTTGTCAAAAATCAGATGTTTAAAGATTTGAGGATTGGTTTCGGGGTCTTCTATTCTATTCCATTGGTCTTCTTCCCTGTCTTGATACCGGTACCATGCTGTCTTTGTTACTGTGGCCCTATAGTATAGTTTTAGATCCGGAATGGCGAAACCCCCTGTTTCATCTTTCTTGCTTAGTAGTGCTTTGGCGATTCTTGGTTTCTTGTTGTTCCAGATGAATTTGAGAATTGCTTTTTCTATGTCTTTAAAGAACGACATAGGTATCTTTATAGGGATAGCGTTAAATCTATATAAAGCTTTTGGCAGAATGGCCATTTTTATTGTATTAATTCTGCCTATCCAAGAGCATGGTTCCTCAGACAAGGGTCTCATATCCAGAATCTATAAAATCCTCAAAAATGTCAGCTACAAAAACACCAACAGCCCAATCGATAAATGGGCCAAAGAGCTAAACAGAGACTTCTCACCAGAGGACATCGATCAAGCCAATGAATACATGAGAAAGTGCTCTAAATCATTAGTAATCAGAGAAATGCAAATGAAAACCACATTAAGATATCACCTTACACCAGTCAGAATGGCAAAGATGAAGAAAATAAACAACAATAGATCCTGGAGGGG